>JAJLTL010000007.1:0-165760 GCA_030568135.1 Vanderwaltozyma yarrowii
ACAACAACAACAACAACAACAACAACAACAACAACAACAACAACAACAACAACAATAACAGTGACAATAATAGTAATGCGGATGGTAACCATGACAATAATAGTAATGATGATGATAATGATAATAAAAAGAAATCGGATAACAAAAGAAATCACTTTTTAACACAAAGAAGAAATGATTTTTTAAAGTCACAATATGATCATTCAAAATCAAGGTTTTCATCAAAAAAGGATAAAAAACCAATTAATAATTTCAATACTTTAAGTAACGATCAAAATAATAATAGTACAGATAATCATGGTGAAGGCTCGAATGAATTTAACCATTTTGATATAGGTTCCGGTGCAGGAGTTGAAATAAATGTGAATACAAATTCAACAAACCAAACTGTCGCTAGTAATAATACAGATATTCCAACTATGGCTGGTACACAGATTGAATTTCCAGATTATGCTACAATACCGACACCTACTTTGGTATCGTTGTTCCCTCGTATAAAGGTTCCTGATGGAGCATATAAAACATTAATAGATAAAGGTTTGAAACCTGAGCAAATAGACGCTATAGCAGTTATTATTGCATATCATGAACAACAGAAATTAAAAAATGATAATTTCAACAATATTGATATCAATAATGAAAATTCAACCATTGATGCTGACTTTTTATTAAACGTACTAATACCTGATAGTGATAATAAAGTTGGAAAGGTACCTTCATCGACAAATAATGGTAATGCATTCTTAAATGTGCTACTTGAATTGGGAAATAACCCAAAAAAGAATAAACAATCAACAGAAGTAAAAGGTGAAAAAGAATCAAAAAAAAGGCAGGGGACAAAACCAGAAGTACCATTCATATCAAATTCAACATCAATAGACAAGAAATCAGGATCATCTTCAACTAATACTTTGAAGAGGGCTGTATCTTACGAAACCGGTTTGGAAGAGTCCGGTCAAAAGTTAAAGAAACAACACAAAGATGACGCAAATAAAACATCTTCAACTGAGAAGAAATCACACCAAAGAAGAAAATTGAAAGAACAAGAATTGGAATCTTCTGTTCATGAGTTAAGTGAACTAGCAATTTCATTACAACAGAGAATAAATACTTTAGAAATGGAAAATAAACTTCTGAAGAACTTGGTTTTGAATAGCGGAAAATTAGAAGGCACTTCAAATTCAGAAACCATTAAAAGAACTATACTGGACAATAATAAGAAATCGATTGACCCAAAAATACAGTCACCGGTCAAAAAATAATTAACGGTTTCCTATTTGTATTTTAATTTTGTCAGAACTTCATTGAAAGTTCAAATTTCTAGAAATAAAACAAGTTTAATTTAATCTAAAGGGTGATATCGGTGCATATTCACTATTAACTTTAATTTAAACTATCTTTTAGTTGTCATTTTAGTTTTTTTTCTTTTTTTTTCTATATACATTAGATACTCTTCTTTACTATTCAAATCACCATGATTTAATTTAATTTATTATATATTCATTATGTATTGACCATATATATTAAAGGAATTGCCTTAAAGAATCTCTTTTACACCATTCTTCCTTTTATTTTATTGAAGAAAATCTTATTTCTTAGTATATAACTTTTGAGTACTAATTATAGATAGATATGTCGTGTTTCTAGTTCAAAAATAGTTGTAAATATACATTGGTATTTTAGGAATATTTTCCAGAAAAATTTTGAAATTGTTTATATTTTGTAGAAGAAATTTTCTTCTTAATAAATTTTTAAAAGAGTTTAGTCAAGCAACAAAAAGTTAATTAGAAAAATAAAAAATTTAGACCAGTATTTTAAGAAAATTTTTAATGTAATTGTTGACGTTAAAGATATAAAATGTGGGATATATTGTACAGTCGAATGCTTACTTTACTCTGCTTGTATCCCTAAGTAAAAATTAAAGAAATTTTTGAATTGGTAAAGTAAGCCTATAAATAGCTAAAGTCCTACTACCTCCTACATAATATATTTTATTCTCAAATGGTTAATCTTTTCTTGATCAATATGTCCTATTGAAAGAAACCACTTCATTGCGAAATTTATATCTTGCTAGTGTTGACGTTTTCACTATATTAATATTTGATGGTAGAATTATTTTCAATTTACGCGTTTTATTCAAAAAATATTGAGACGCGTATCTAAGATTTTGAAATATTCACCAATAATGGAATCTAACTTTCTCATTATCTGAATTATCATTCTCTCTTAAATACTCTTTTACAAAATATATCTGTTATTTCAGAAAACTATCTCAAGAGAGTACAACCAAACTTAGCAAGTCAATATATCTAAGAGTTAGTATTTTGATACTTCCCGGAGAAATTTAGTCCAATGAGTAGTAATAGAGATAAGTTAGAGAAATTAAAGCGATTACAAGCTGCTCGTAACGGCAAATCTCTCGATGAAGAAGATGATATTGAAGATAAATTATATGACGAAATTGATGAAAATGAGTATAGATCTAGAAAGCGTCAAGAACTTATGCAGGATGATTTTGTTGTAGACGATGATGGAGTAGGTTACGTGGATAGAGGTGTCGATGATGAATGGGGAAGAAACACTGAGTATTCAAGTGATGAAGAAGATGATAGGGTAGATAAAAAGCGTGTCAAAAAGGTAAAAGATGAAAACACTAGAGATGACAAAGCAATTCAAAATATGATTCGTTCCCAACACTCTAAAATTGCCATATCAAACCAGCTTAAAAAACCTAGAAAAAACTTTGCTGTTGATGAATTTGATGACATTTTAGGTGAGTTTAATGAAGGAACTGTGGAGAAACCCAAAATTAAAGTGACCCCAAATATTAATTTATCTTCTCAAAAATTGGCATCATCACCTTCTGTTCCTGTGACAAACAAAAGAAGCTTAACACACACTTCTGATGAATTGACCTCTAAAAAAGCTAAAACTGAGTATGATGCTAGCATGGATAATTCGGTGCAAATGGATTCATCTCCATTGAAATCCCTCAGCCAAAAGATAACAGTCGAAACGGATCATATGTTGAATGAAGTTGGAAGTTCTCCATCTGCAAATAAACATAAAGAAAACTTATCTACAAGAGATATTAAAGAGGATGATAGTAGTGATAGCGAAGATGATATAATGTTTCGTAGAAGAACAATGAGAAGTATTACTGCAAACAGACAGATAAATTTAAGTTCCAAAAGTAATCCAGGTACATCTCCATTCGTCACTGCCCCAGGCACACCAATGGGCCATTTTGCTAATAATTCGACACCATCAAAATCAACAAAAACTCTATCCCCTGATGTCGATATTTTATCCCTTTCAGACAGAAAATATACCCAATCACAAATTGTAGACCCAGAAACAGGTTCATTTAAAATGTTTTGGTTAGATTTTTGTGAAGTTGATAATACACTTATTCTGTTTGGTAAGGTCAAAGCCATTGACGGTACCATCATATCTGCAATGGTCCAAGTTAATGGTTTATGTCGAGAATTATTTTTCTTACCTCGTGAAGGAAACAACCCTGAAGAGGTTCATGAGGAAATAATACCTCTACTATTAGAAAAGTATGGGTTAGAAAACATCAGAGCAAAACCACAAGAAATGAAATATGCCTTTGAACTTTCTGAGATTCCAAAGAAAGCTAATTATTTAAAGGTTCTACTACCTCATAAAACACCAAAGAATAGAAGGGAATTAATTCCTGCCGAATTATCTAGTGATACATTCCATCATGTGTTTGGTGGGAATACAAACATTTTAGAAAGTTTTCTTGTTCAAAATAAAGTAATGGGTCCATGCTGGTTGGAAATAAAAAACGGTGATTTCAATGCATTACAGAATGCATCCCATTGTGCTATCGAGGTATCTGTTGACAAACCACAAAATGTGATCCCTGTTGAAATTAAAGCTATACCATTATTAAATTGTGTTTCGTTGTCAATGCAAACTGTTATGAACCCAAAGGAAAATAAACAAGAAATAGTTGCAATTACAATATCTAAATATAATAGTTTATCATTGGATACTCCAATACCCGATGATTTAAAACCAAATGAAATTGTGACTTTAGTAAGACCTCCCAAAGGATCTAGTTTCCCTATAGGTTTAGCTCCTTTAGCTAAACAAAAATTGAACGGCCAGGTTCGTTTATTTAATAGTGAAAAAACATTACTAGCTTGCTTTTGTGCAATGATGAGAGTTTCAGATCCTGATGTTATAATTGGTCACCGATTAGAAAACATTGTCCTTGATGTATTAGCACATAGAATACATGATTTTGGTATCCCTACTTTCAGTGCATTGGGTCGTCGTTCAAGAAAAGAATGGCCTGATAGATTTGGTAAAAATAATTCTAATATGAATCATTTCTTAATTCGTGATATATTTACAGGAAGACTATTATGTGATATTTCAAATGAAATGGGTCAATCATTAACTCCAAAATGCCAAAATTGGGATTTAACCGAGATGTACCAAATCACATGTGAAAAGGAACATAAAGCACTTGATATCAACTATCAAAACCCACAATACCAAGATGATGTAAATAGTATGATTATGGCCCTTCAAGAAAATATAATAAATTCCAGAATTACTGCTGAAGTATCCTTTAGAATCCAAATGCTGTCATTGACACATCAATTAACCGCGCTAGCAGGTAATGCTTGGTCTCAAACCTTGGGTGGTACAAGAGCGGGTAGAAATGAATATATTTTGTTACATGAATTTGCAAGAAATGGTTATATTGTTCCTGATAAAGAATCAAATAAAACAAAATCTCAAAGACAACAAAAATCTCAACAATCCAATGAAAATGATTCTACAGAAAATACCCATGCTGCCTCTTCAAAGAAGGCTAAATACCAGGGTGGTCTAGTTTTTGATCCTGTAAAAGGTCTTCATAAGAACTATGTCATCGTAATGGATTTCAATTCTTTGTATCCTTCCATTATCCAAGAATTTAACATTTGTTTTACTACTGTCGAGAGAAACTTGGACGATATTGACGAATTACCTGAAGTTCCAAGTGGTGAAAAGGAGCAAGGTGTACTGCCACGTCTATTAGCAAACTTGGTTCAACGTCGTCGTGAAGTGAAGAAACTAATGGCTACTGAATCAGACCCCCACATTCGTGCACAATGTGATATAAGACAACAAGCTTTGAAATTAACTGCCAATTCGATGTATGGTTGTTTAGGTTACATCTATAGTAGATTTTACGCCAAACCTTTAGCTATGCTTGTTACTGGTAAGGGTAGAGAAATTTTAATGAATACTAGACAATTAGCTGAAAGTATGGAGTTAACTGTTGTGTATGGTGATACTGATTCTGTAATGATAGATACAGGATGTGATAATTATTCAGATTCAATTACAATAGGTCAAAATTTTAAAAGTCTTGTTAATGAACGTTACAGATTACTAGAGATTGATATTGATAATGTTTTCAAAAAGTTATTATTACACGCCAAAAAAAAATACGCTGCTTTAAATGTAATCGTTGACAAAAATAACAATGAACGTACTATATTAGAGGTTAAAGGTCTTGATATGAAACGTCGTGAATATTGTCCTTTATCAAAAGATATATCTATTTATGTCTTGAATAAACTTTTGTCTGATGTAGATTCAGAATCAGCTCTACAGGAGATTTATGAATATCTAGAAAATATTAGAAATCAAGTTGAAAACAATGAAGTTAGAATCGATAAATATAAAATAAACACCAAACTTTCCAAGGATCCATCTGCGTATCCTGGTGGTAAGACAATGCCTGCTGTTCAGGTGGCCTTAAAAATGAGAAAAGCGGGCAGAGTTGTAAAAGCTGGTACAGTTATTACCTTTGTTATTACTAAACAACAAAAAGATAAAGATGAGCAAAATATCGAAACAATTGCACCTGCCGACAGAGCCTATTCTTTAAATGAAGTGATGGTAAAGGGTAATAATCTAATTCCTGATCCAATATACTATCTTGAAAAACAAATTTTTGCTCCAGTTGAAAGATTGTTGGATAGGATTGAAAGTTTTGATATTGTGAGATTAAGTGAAGCTTTAGGCCTTGATAGTAGAAAATATTTACAACGTGGTGATAATTTTAATAGAAATACGAATAGTATTGAAAATTTGCAACCTTTAGAGACAACCATCTCTGATTTGGAAAGATTCAAAGATTCTTCAAATTTTGAATTACAATGTCCATCATGCTCTCAAAAATTTTCATTTGGAGGTATTGTCTCATCAAATTATTATTCAATGAGCTACAATGGTATTCAATGTAAAAAATGTGATCATACATTTACACCAATACAAGTTACCTCTCAATTAGAAAGATGCATAAGGTCACACATATCGTTATACTATGCAGGGTGGTTACAATGTGATGATAGAACATGCGGTAATGTCACTAGACAAATCTCGGTTTTTGGTAAACGTTGTCTAAACGATGGTTGTACTGGTGTCATGGGATATCGTTATTCTGATAAACGCTTGTACAATCAATTGTTGTATTTTAATTCTTTATTTGATTGTGAAAAAAATAAAAACCAAGAATTGAAACCATTATATCACGAAGGTGATACTGATTACCCTACAGAAAAATTAACTGAAACATCAGTAAAAGCATTGAGTGAACAAAATAGAAGTTTGATGGAATTGAACAGTGGTATCGTCCAGAAATACTTAAGTGATTGTGGTCGTCGTTATGTAGATATGAGTTCAATTTTCGAATTTATGACTTCTTAGATTTTTATAAATTTTGTATTATAACTGTAATTATTTATTATGTAATAAATAAACAAATCATATTAGATCAGAACTGCTTATATATATATATAATATCAACCCTACATAAATGTTTACATTCAAATTTATTACAGTGTCTTCACGAAAAGTATAATTGTTTTCGGAGCTTATTCCAATGTCACAAAACAGTTGCGTCACTGCAAGAAAAGAGCTGAAAAAAAAAGGCAGAAAATATTTAAATAAACATATAAAAATAAAGCAAAATATACATTTTGATATTTATTAAAAAATGAACAAGAAGTTAGGTTGGAAATTTATTAAGTCAAAAATAGTGAAAAAAGCAAGAAAACTAAGAGCACATCCGTATATGCTATGCACAAGTTTTTACCACTTTAATTTTTTTTTTACCGCATGTGTCAGTAATATTAGTCTTATACCAAATTAAAGAAAGCAGAAAAACATAATAATTTGAACTGTAACTGTACTAAACCAAATGATATAAAAAGGGTAGGTACCTAGTGTTTCTTGTGTTTTAATAAGTTTCTTTCCTTACAACTTTATGTTTTTTTACCAGAAGAGAAAAGACATAAATAATCAAAAAAATATTATAGTTATATATCTAAATTAATATACTATGTCGTCTACGTCAAATAATACGTCTGTCAAAACGACTGTCAACGAATTGCTAAAAAAACCTGAAGAATATACAAAGAAATGCTATCGTTGTCTAAAACATTTCCTTTCAATTAACCCAAAAGAACAAACAAATAGTGAATGTAGATCAGAATTTACTGAAGTATCTGATTATTCATGGGTTGCTCCAAACCAAAAAGATAGTGCTGCTGATATCAAAAATTTGAAGTTAGTGAAAAGTGACGATTCATATATTTCAAATAATTCAACCATTACTAATAATGGTGATAAATCAAAACTATTTGACTCAAATACAGAAGTTACTAGAAACAATCAAGTTTCATCTATATCTATTATTCAAGGATATAATGATTACCTAAAGATATATACGCAATACATGGGGGAAGATTTAGCAGATGAAAATATTTCTGACATTAACTCTCTACCGACTGCTAAGATATCCGATAATATAACAGATGAGGAAAAAGGTAATACAGATACATTAGCTGAAAAGCAAAATGGTACTTCAACATTAAAATCTTTTTTGTTACTTCTGAAGTCATTTGTGGGTACCGGTGTTTTGTTCCTTCCAGCTGCCTTTCATAATGGTGGTCTCTTATTTTCAATAATTATGATTATTTTATTTGGGATTTATTCCTATTGGTGTTACTTCATTTTAATTAGAGTTAAAATGATTACTGGGGTAAGATCATTTGGGGATATGGGTAAATTGTTATATGGATCTTGGATGAAGTTTATAATACTGTTGTCATTAGTATTGACTCAAATCGGATTCGCAAGTGCATACGTTATATTTACTGCTGAAAGTTTTCATTCATTCATTCAAAATACGACAAACAGTGAACATTTTAAAGTGTCTTATGCAATTTTATTACAACTGTTAGTATTCATTCCGATGTCGTACATTAGAAATGTTTCAAAACTTACTATTCCGTCATTAGTTTCCAACGTATTAATTCTTATCGGTATTGTATTTGTATTATACTTTAGTATTTCCCACTTAATAGTTGATTTAGATTTTACTTATGAGGTTGGTGTCATCAAGTATTTCAATTCTCAACATTGGACTATGTTTGTTGGAACGGCAATTTTTGCATTTGAAGGGATCGGGTTAATTATCCCAGTCCAAGATTCTATGAAAAGACCACAGGATTTCCCTCTGATTTTGGCATTGGTTATTATATGTTGCATAGTTTTATTTATTTTAGTTGCAACAATTGGATATTTGGCCTACGGGTCATTAATTGAAATAATAATTTTACAAAATTTCCCTAAGACAAATGTTATTATTAATATCGTAAAATTATTATATTCATTTGCTATTTTACTTTCAACTCCATTACAGATATTCCCTGTAATTTCTATAATTGAAAGTAAGATCTTTTCGAATAAAAGCAATTTGGAACAAGAGTGTGATAGTGAAACAAATGAAGTTCAAAATAATAGGAAATTTTCCAACTATTTATACAAAATTAAGACTTTTCTTTCAAGTTCTGGTAGAAATGATTGGAGGATTAAATGGCTGAAAAATTTGATAAGAACCATTATTATGATTATTGTAGTGCTTTTGGCATACTATGCTGCGGATGATCTTGACAAGCTTGTAGCGATTGTAGGTTCATTTGCATGTATTCCATTAATATATATCTACCCTCCAATGTTACATTTAAAATCTTACAGCAAGAAACATTCAGAAGGTAAAAAAATTCCATGGAATATACTTTTAGATTATTTTCTGATAGCCCTGGGAGTCGTAAGTACAATATATACATCATATCAAAGCATAAGAAGCTAACACGTTTGCATTTTTAAGCAGGACTGTTAGATACACATAAAAACTTTAACTTTTATATAAATATACTGTTTTTTAGTTATATACAATTTTAATAGTTATATTATACATGGTTTTTTCTTTAATTAATACTTTAGATAACATTTTATTAATAAACAATTCTAAGTGACACTTTGCATATAAACCAATGGTGATTTCCAAATGTCTTCTTAGAAGGCCGAATTTTCCAAAAAAGTGAAATTGAAATATATTAGTATTTATTTATCCTTGAATCAATATGTATGGTCTCAGGTATACCTTATAGGAAAAGAATACACTAGACACATCCGAATAGTACTAAAATTGACGAACACGATGTTTACATATTTATATTCTAAAGGAAAAAGTGAGAATAGGGCAGAAGAAGATACTAGCGTTGCCAACAATGAGTCTGTTGTGGAAAAGGTTCAGGATCTAGTAAGACATTCACTGGAAAGTGGCAATCAAATCCTTGAATCACAACAGCTAACACATTCAATTCATAGCTGGAGATTGTCACTTATTGACGAGTTAGGGACCTTTGGTAATATCTGGAAAGATAAGAAAAAGTATTTAGAGGATAAGAAAGATTTTACTAGTAATTACATTCAAAAAGAAGTCTTCAACGAGGATGTAGAAGATAAACAAGTCATAATTCCATCTTCTATCTTAGCATTTAGTGCTTTTTGTACAGGGAGAATAATTACTAATAAACAAAATTGGGGTCTCCATGGAACTAATACTTATATTCGAGTAGGCTCTATGGCAAGAATTTTCACATCTATCCCTTCTAGATTACTACTTCCATGGATATTAGCTGGTACTGTATTCTCAAAGCTATCTCCATTAACATTTAATAAGATTGTTGATTTAACTGCTAATGATATACTTCCTCCTTCAGTAGTCCAAAATTATCATGCTTTAATAGAAAATAACTTTAAGAATGGAGCTCAAATATCACATGAACTATTTGAATCCTTTAATGACAAATTAATCTCAAATATTAGGTCTACTAGAAAATTTATCTATAAAACACTATATGATTAATTTTAAAATTTATCGTGATCTGTAAATAAGCAACTTACATATAATCCATTAAGTACATATTCCTCTAATATATATATATATATAAAATACAAACTAATCCAAATCCTTTTTATAATTTGTGTTACGGTTTATATTTACCTTTTAGCTGACAATACATAACTTTTAATATATAATTTTACACTGTAAGTATAATAATCTTAGTACAATTAATCACTTTCTGGTACGTTTCTGTTTTTTATTTATTTATTAATCATTATTATTCCATTACAGTTAGTAACCATGCTGGGGCCTTTTCTTTATCAATTTTAACTAACTTAGTATCAAAAGCTTCTATCAGCAGTTCCACCAAGATTCTACCTCCCCTACTACCGGTAAATCTTCTATATTCTTCTGAAACACTTGCTAAATTCCAACCCATAAGTCTTCTTAAACAACCAACCACTGTTCCTGTTCTATGTCTTCCCATACCACAACATATAAGTAATGGGTAATTCTTTTCCTCTACTATTGTTTGCAAGGCATTTATAATAGAATGTTCGGTAAGCCCATCCCATGGATTGTCATCCTCACCAGCATCTGGGTTTATAGCTGCAAATTGTAATTCAATTTCGTTGGTTTCACAAAATTCTAATAATGTATCTTGAGGTTCTTCATTAGCTAACCAAATTATAGTTTTCAAATTTAGATTTAACAAAAATGGGAAATTAACAGGTGATGGCTGTCCTGATCTATACAGATATCTCTCCACTGGACAGAAATTTAATGGTGGTACAATTCGCTCTTCTGGCGCATGAGATACAAGCACTTGCTCATGTCCTGATTCTGTTTCTTCATTTATATAAATATGTCCTTCATCGTCGTCATCCTCCTCCTCCTCATCATCTTCTTCATTTTCATTATTATCATTTTCATTGTCATTTTCTGTATTATTATTTACTTTCAATTCATTCAAATATTTTGATAATGATTTTGCTTCTGTATCGGTGGTAACCTCTCCTCCCTTGTTTATCTTTAAACCTGAAGACATTTTAAAATAAACGACGTTGTCAAATATGAGAACGTACAATCCTCGACAATATCAAATAGATAGTTGCTGAATATTATGCTTAGAACATATAGAAATCTTTATATCTTATCCATCCATGTAACTAAATAAGTATATATATCTCACATACTACATATTTAACCTTTTTCAATTTTCTTAGGCCTCGTGATTTTTCACATAGGACATTCAACACACCAACGGGTTTTTTTAGAATTATTTTAATTTTGGAAAAGTGTGAATATATATAAAATTGAAGGTAAGTAGGCTGATTTATAGTTTGTTTCCATGTTATAATAGCTTACTATACAATTGATAGTAGGAACAATAACCAAAGTACTTAGATTAATATCAGTTGATTGTTTCCGCTGATAATTAGTTTATTAACTATATATACTTAATAGAATACAAAGAACAATGGCCCCAAAAGTCACCAAAGAACAACAAGCTACATCAGCTAAAAATGAATCAACTTCTATTAAAATAAATCCAAAGAGCTCTGCATCAACGTCATCAACCGTTACTAAAGATTTTACTGAAGCTTACCGTCTTTCGTTGAAATCATATTGGTCTCAAATTGAAAGTGACAATCGTCTAAAATTAATTGACATCTTCTGCGCCTTTTTAGTTTTGTTAGCAGCTGTTCAATGTAGTTTTATGATTATAATAGGAGATAATTTCCCATTCAATGCATTTTTAGCTGGTTTTATAGTGTGTGTTGGTCAATTCGTATTGTTAATTAGTTTAAGACTACAATTAGTTGAATCCTTCCCAGATATTTCAAAAACTAGAGCATTTGGTGAATTTATCTTTGCAAGTTTAATTTTACATTTTATCTCTTTACATTTTATCAATTAGTATTTTAATATCAATTCAATTAACTTTCATTGGAAATATAAAACAACTGGTTCAAAATAGTTTTAATTGATGATAGTAAGCAACCAATATGTATAATATAATAATAAATATTTTTCTATTTAAAAAAATTATTTGTATTAATTAGGATAATATATTTAATTTTAGAATACAAGTCTATAAAATTCCCTATATATAATAATTTTATGCATGGTATAATGTCTTCTGACACACGATCGATTTTATTTTATAAATTAACAGATTATGCAACATCCACTCCCATTCTTTGAATCTGCTGGAAGATTACTCTTACTATTTTTGTTATTATTTTTTTTTGTCTTGTTTTTGTTTCTTATGTTTTTCCTACTTGAATGTTCTGATAATTGAACTTTATTTTTTGATTCAATATCACTGTCAATATTATCATCATCTAGTACAGTTGTAACATTATGTTCACTCAATATCTTACCTAGTGATTTATTTTCTGATTTAGTTGAACCAGTTGAATTACTATTTGCGCCTACATTGATTGTGCTTCCATTATTATTCAATGGAGATAACTCATTGTTATTTTCATTTTCATTTTCATTTTCCTTTTGATTTTTATTGTCATTGTCATTTTCATTTTCATTTCCATTAAGATTAGTTGTATCACTAGTAACATTATTAATTTCATTATATATACCACCTTCATCTCTTATTAGACGTACCGATGTATAGAATGCATTTTCAACGTTAATTGCTTGTTTTGCTGACGTTTCTATAAATGGTGCATTTAATTGTTTAGCTAAATTTACACCATCTTCGTAGCTTACCTGTCTTTCCAATTCTAAATCCGATTTGTTACCTACAATAACTACAGGAATATAGTCTACATCTTTTACTCTTTGAATTTGTTGATAATATGTCATTAATTCTTCGAATGAACTTTTTGAAGAAACAGAATAGACTAATAGAAAACCTTCACCTGTTCTCATATATTGTTCTCTCATTGCAGAATATTCTTCTTGTCCTGCTGTATCTAAAATGTCAAGGATGCTTAATTGATCATCGATGATGACTTGTTTTCTATACGAATCTTCAATAGTTGGATCATATTCATCAACGAAATGTGATTGAATTAATCTAATTGTTAAAGCAGATTTACCAACACCACCACCACCTACTACTACAATTTTATATTTTCTAATATTTTGTTTGTTCATCATCTTGCCTCCCGCCAACTTTATACAATATAATATTATGTGTGAATGTCTATTTTGTGTGTCGCTCTATTAAAGTATTTAATATAAAAATAGACATAACATATATGATTATGACTAGATTACAAAGAAGATAATGTATAAACAAATACGTTTATATATATACATTGATATAAAATTGAAATGCATATATATACTGTATCGATGAGTCGAGAGAGAGAGATAGAGATGCCCAAATTTTACATTCTCTAGAAAGTTGCAAAAACAAAATCCTGTATTTCTAACGAAGCTGAATTTCCATTTTATTTTTTGTGTAAAATACTGGAAATTCTTTCCAACATGATCATCGCAGATTTCCGAAACTTCTTTTTAGTTTTTTTTTCTTTTTTTTCTTTTCATTTTCATTTTCATTTTTTTTTTTTTTAATAAAATTTCTGCGTTGTTCTACTTTTTCTTCGTCAAAAAAAAAAAACAACAACAACATAAAATCTGGCAAAAGGAATACAGTTACTTCTTCCTCTTCGCATATTTTAATTTTTAAATTTGTAAGATGAAACATATTCAACATCAATGAGTACGAGCTGAAGTATAGAGAGAACAACACAAACAAAGAAAAAAAAAAGCCACACAATGATTCATTCATAATATTACTAATTAATTAATCTGACACAACCATTTAAGGTTGCAATGTAACTGACTCTCGTTTAACTCTCATCTTCCAGAATGCATATACACAAATAGCCTTTATTAGTATTGCTAAGATTATTATTAATGTGCTATTCATATCATATATTATATTAACTTAACTTATCTTATCTTATCTTATCTCACACAACACAACACAACACAGGACACTACCTAACTAAATCAAGAAAATCATTATAACCCTCTCTTGCTCTTATTAAAAAAAATGATATTTCCCATAAAGCATATTCATATATTTATTTATTTACCTTTATATACTTTCCTTGTATATTCCTTCCCCGCCCCCCATCAAAAAGATTTACAATCAATCAATTAACCGCCGACCTAATATCTCTTTCGTTTTTTTGCAAATCTCTCTCGTTCTTTCTTTTACCACACTTTGCCCACTTTCTTCTACCCTTAACTTACCCTTATCCCCAATTTTCTTGTTGCTCGCTTTGCATTACAAATTTTGTATTATGCCATACTATACATATATCGTATCTATCATCCTTTATCCTTTGCCCCATTCCAGCTTGCTCCCCCCCCACAAGTAAAATGGTCACACACACATTAAACGTATTCTACTGTCCTGAATTGTCTCCACTTTCAATTCGCTACCATCTGCCTCTGCCCTTCCCTTTGAAAAGACTCTCTCGGACATAATCTGAAATAAACCAACTAACCGTAAACCGTAACTGCGGCTCACATCACATAACATCACATCACAGAGAATATCATATCAGTACAAATTTAAATGAAACAGTCACTTCAAATCTTGTTATATCTCTTTCTTGATCTATGGAGAAATTTCTATATCCAGGGATACATTACGTTTATACTGGGGAAATATCCTTTAAAAGTTCCAATATCAGAGAAGGGGAGGAATAATATTCAAGATATTCTCGCTTGACTTGAGTATTCTTGGAAACTGGATTTAAAGCAATTGAATGATGACTATGGTCATCGATATTCAAAAATAAAGATTATTGATAATCTTTATTTTCTATTATTGTTTTAATATATTTTTCGTTATAAGATACAATGTAAAAATTATATATAAATATATAGATATAAGGACTATAGTGGAACGATAGAGAATCGTAACCTTTTCTTGTAGTTGTTATAAACAGTTTTCTTAAGAAAATATATATATACGAAATCATATTACATATAATGTCTTCATCAGAAACTATTGGTGAAGATGTATTTATTACAGAAGATATTCAGATGACAGAATCTGTTTTTAAAAATAATATTAAATCATTAACTGCAGGTGGTGTAGGTGGTGTTTGCGCAGTACTTACTGGTCATCCATTCGATTTAATTAAAGTAAGATTACAAAATAATCAAGCTACAACAACTATTGAAGCAGTTAAAAAAATTTTAATTGATATTAATTTACAAAATTCAAAAAAATTTAATTTTTTAAATTATTTTAAAGGTTTTTATAAAGGTGTTATTCCACCATTAATTGGTGTTACACCAATCTTTGCAGTTTCGTTTTGGGGTTACGATGTTGGTAAAAAAATTGTTTCTTGGCAATCAAATTCAACTTCAACTTTAAACACAACTTTAACAAATACACAACTTGCTACAGCAGGTTTTATTAGTGCAATACCAACAACTTTAGTTACTGCACCTACTGAACGTATTAAAGTTGTTTTACAAACTTCTGCAACATCAGCGGCTAATTCAAAAAATTCAGGTTCAATGATTTTTGCCGCAAAAAAAATTGTTAATGAAGGTGGTGTAAAATCATTATTTAAAGGTTCATTAGCAACATTAGCAAGAGATGGTCCAGGAAGTGCATTATACTTTGCATCATATGAAATATCAAAAAAATTCTTAAATAATTATAATCCATCAGTTACACCATCAGAAATAAATATTACAAATGTTTGTTTAGCTGGTGGTATAGCAGGTATGTCAATGTGGTTAGTTGTATTCCCAATTGATACAATAAAGACAAAATTACAAGCTTCAACAAATAATACAAATATGTTAACGATTACAAAAGAAATTTATAAAACTAGAGGTGGTATAAAAGGATTTTTCCCTGGTTTAGGTCCTGCATTATTAAGATCATTCCCAGCAAATGCCGCTACATTCTTAGGTGTTGAATTAACACATTCTTTATTTAAAAAATATAATATTTAATTTTGATAATACTAATAATAATAAATTTTGGCATTATGTGAAAAGTTTTTATTTATATCTTGAATAATTTAAAATGATTCGTATTATTGTTTTCATTGTTTTAAAAAAATAAACATTATAAGTATATGTGAATCTTATAAAAAGTAATATATATTTAAAAGATGCTATTATTTATCATTTTCAATTATTGATTATTCTTATTTACTTTAATCCTTTTATTTATCTATTCTTTCTATGACTTGAATTTTTCCCAATTTTCTGGTTTTGTTATACCATTAACGTCATAATATTTAGTACCACAAGAATAACCTTTAAATGTGAAATCCTTCTTTGGTTCACAATCACATCTATTTGCTAATCTAACTGCTGGGTCAATTGGACATTGATGGAATGGACCGTGATAATATCCAAGATCATCAAAATGATGAATTTCACTACGGTCTAAGAATAATGCAGCAGCAATGGAATGGACTGGTGCATCACCCCATCTTTCGTAAAAGAACCCACCTGAAGCGTCTAAGTAATCAAAATATTCTCTGTAAGCTTTTGATCTCCAGAAATTTAAATCAGCAATTTCGAAGTTAGACCAGAAATGACATAAATTATATCCTAAACCGTCGTTATCACTAATGAAATCTAACATATTATTTTCTGCAACATATTGGGGATGTAATTGTATAAATTGTTTTGTTGTGGACCATAATGATGGAATAGTAGCCCTATATTCATGAATAGAAATTGTGAAACCATATCTTTTATTATTTTCTTTCATAAATCTGAAAATATCGTAATCAACATCACAATACATTTTGGTATCAGGTTCAACTCTCCAATAATAGTCATATTCATCTAACAATGGATGTCTCCAGAAGAACCCACTTTCAAAACGACACATATTTCTATATGAAATAGAATCACCGTATATAATTTTACTCATATCTTTTCTAACTTGAGCAGCACGATCTTGATCGATCCAAGATGGGAATGACCAATGTTCATTTGGAATAACACCAAATTTTACTTCACCACTAATTAAAGCGGTCATGGTTTTTTTAAAATCATCAGAAAATTCATCATCATTTAAGAAAACCCAATCGTATTGAAATTTTGAATTAAATCTATCTTCAACAGATTTAATAGTAGCTACTAAACCGTAAAGATCACTATTACGTGCTAGTGTAACGAAAGTAGCTTTTTCCTTTTTACCTCTGTATTCAGGAATAGAATATTTAACATATTTATATTTATCTTCATTGTAATACTTTGATCTACCTTTAGCTTTTACTTTAGTTGATTTATTATTTGTTTCATTTGAAGAAACAAAATCGACACCATTAAAGATAACTACAATAGCTGTAACTAGGATTAACGCTAAACCTATTATCTTATACAAACGCTTACTACTAGCAGGTATTGTGATACTAGGCATTATATCTATACTATTGTTCTTCTCCTATTTTAAACTGTAAATACCACAACAGAAGAAATACCCTGTATTGTTATTACGACCAACAATGTATTGATTGATATATTGTACACCAAAAAAAAAAAAATGAATAGTAATAAATATAGATAGATAAGCTCTTTGCTAAAACCAAAAAAACAGAAGCTAACTACAAATTTAAAATAAAACCCTTAAGTTAATTAAAAAAGTATACCGATGTAACCTTGTAACAAGTGAACCAGATATATAAACTAACTAATTAACCTTCCAACAATAGCAATATTTAAAAACGTTGCTAATATACTTTGAAATAAAATATCTATACAATGAAAAATGCCACCTTTACCAAAAACCCATAATGAAAAATATGAAAAAATACATAATACATTAGAAATACATAGTAATAAAAACACCAGTCTTACGTACTTTACACGTACTATTTGGCGATATCGAAATTCATATTCCTAAAATAAGATATTTACATTTCCACATCTTGTAAATTTTTCAAACTTTTTTTCACCAAAAGATTTGTAGTGGTGTTGTTGTAAGGCTGTCCTCTTTCCTCCGTAACATTGTTGGAATGAAACAATAGCATTAGCACATCATCGCAAACGGGTCATAAAAACCACGTAAACAATTTTTGACGGGTTCTCGATGAGCTTTATGGTAGCGTAGTGTAGCGGAACGTAAAAATGTAACGTAATGTGTATAGTAAATGCCACCGTATTATTTGCTAAAAGGTGGGTAAGAAAGGAGTAAGTGATAAATGAATTGAACCCTATACCAATATATTTATGTTAACAAAACCTTACCACGTATATATATATAGATATGCAAGCATGCAATCGTTTCAACTAGTTCTTAAATGTATATAGATAAGTAATAGATTGGATCGTAAGGTATTACCTTTATATGACATCTTATTTTATGCTATTTTATTCTATTCTATTCTATTCTAAGGGATCTTGGATATATAGTTTTAAAGACATTATTCAAATATTAAATGTTAAATAGTACGGAAGTCTTATTTGTTTTATAAAACATATATATATATATATATATATATTATACATCTTTATGTTTAGAGAAGTCTTGCTTTCTTCTTCTGTGTGTGTTTTTTAATTACTTATTTATGCTTTTCCCAATTATCAGGTTTTTTCATACCATTAACCTCATAATATTTATTACCACATGAATATCCTTTCCATGTAAAATCATCTTTTGGATTACATGCACATCTATTACCTAATCTAAATACATCATCAATTGGACATTGATGGAATGGACCATGGAAATAACCAATATCACCAAAATGATGAATTTCATCACGGTCTAAGAATAATGCAGCAGCAATGGAATGGACTGGTGCATCACCCCATCTTTCGTAAAAGAACCCACCTGCATTATCTAAGAAATCAAAATACTGTGTATAAGCTTCACCTCGCCAAAAATCTAATGATGCAATTTCAAAATTCGACCAAAAATGACATAAATTATATGATTTACCACCATCATCACTAACAAAATCTAACATATTATTTTTAGCTAAAAATTCTGGATGTAATGCCATGAATTCACGAGTAGTATCCCATAAAGTTGGAATTGTTGCTTGGAATTCTTTAATTGAAATAGTGAAACCATATTTCTTATTATTATCTTTCATAAATCTGAAAATATCATAATCAATATCACAATGCATTTTGGTATCAGGTTCAACTCTCCAATAATATTCATATTCATCTAATAATGGATGTCTCCAAAAGAACCCACTTTCAAAACGACACATATTTCTATATGAAACAGAATCACCATAAATAATTTTCTTCTCTTTCATTTCTTTTCTCACTTGAGCAGCACGATCTTGATCAATCCAAGATGGGAATGACCAATGTTCCTTTGGAATAATACCGAATTTAACTTCACCACTAATTAAAGCAGTCATTGTATTTTTAAATTCAGTAGTAAATTCAACATCATTTAAGAAAACCCAATCGTATTGAAATTTTGAATTAAATCTATCTTCAACAGATTTAATAGATGGTAATAACCCGTAAAGATCTTGATTACGTGCTAATGTAACGAAAGTAGCTTTAACTTTTTTACCTTTATATACAGGTAATGAATATTTATCATATTTATATTGTTCTTTATATTTCACACTTAAGAAATTATCTTCTGATGTATCATAACTTATATGCTTTTTCCTTTCTAATGCACTTTCTTTTCTAGTTAAATGTGGTGCATTTATAAGTAATAAAATAGTTGTTATAAATAATACAGTCAAACCAATAGTTTGGTATAACCTCTTACCTTGAGTAGGAATGGTGATTGTGAAAGTAGCCATCCCAGTTTTTGATATTTTAAATATTCTTAATGAATATGAAGTGCCTATACTATTGATGCCTACAAATCAAACAAATAAAAAAAAATAATGTTGGTATATATCTCTTTTTTTATGAACACTCAACAACCCTACAATATAAGATGAACTAACTATTTTTATAAACTATTAAGATTATCAATATTTAAACATCAAGATAATATTTAATTCAATGAATGCATAAATGAATGAATGAATGTGTTCACATCTCATATTATCTACCGTGTCTTTCTTTGTTGTAAGCGTTTCTTTACTTTTGCCAAACAAAACATTCATCATTATCAACGGATTGATATTTTTCACTCTTCACCATCATCGTTTTTCACACGTTACGCTACCAGAAAAGAACACCATATTACAATGAAGAAAAAAAAAAGTTTCATACTTAGCTGTTAATTGTTATTGGGAAAAGTGACAGTCTGTTCTGTTAGCGTTTGCTATCTGTAAAAGCACTCTCTGGGTGATCAACATGCACGGCGGCACACGAAACGCAAAAAAAAGGCAAGAGAAGGGAAGGGAAGGAAAGGGAGAGAGATAAATAGCTAATTTTATTGTTACGTTACATTAAGAATTGTTCGTTATATTGTGAACCAGTCTCTCTTTCTTTGATCTGTGAGAATTTTTTGTTACGTTTTCTTAATACGGTAAAGGAGAAGTTGCAAGGTTATATTAGAAGATCCAACCAATTAGGTATAATTTTCTTTTTACTTTTTCATGGACCTTCGTGATAATTTTATGAATGTGAAGGAATATATTTATTTTAGTGGTATGATATGGTATGTCTTTAGTTCGAGACTGCAATGGGGACATTTTTTTGTTTTATTTAGATGTATATACTGTGCCTAATTGATTAATTAATACAATATTGCACCATCTGCTTGTAGATTCTTATTGAATCAGTTGTAAAAAAATTTCTTAAAAGTTAAATGTGGTCTCTATATTGAATTTTTTTCATACAGATAATATTTGAAGATATATATTTATGTTTTGTTGATATTTTTACGCTTGGATTGAACTTACATATTGCCAAGACTTTAAAATTTCTTTTTTTTCCCTTCTTTCAAATCATATAAACGTTCTTCCATCAAAGTAAATATAATGTAATTTTTCCTTTATGAATTCATTACATTTTATTATAACCTTTCTTATCCCCTTTATTACAATTACAATAAAAAAATATTCACATAATTAAGTACTCAATTATAGCCTGTACTTCAAATTATCGGCAAAATCAAAAAAAATTAAAGGACAATATATTGAAGAAAAAAAAAAAAATTCACATACTTGGGTATTAGTGGATATTTTAAAAAGCTAGTGGTATAAGGAATATTCCATTGTAAAATACAATTAAACACATCAAATTATCATAAATTAACGTCACTAGTCTATTTTATACCTCACTTTTAAATCTTAAGACCATACAATAAAACAGATAACACTCAATAAAAAATATCCAGATCACAATACATACAAGAATTAATCAAAAAACATAAAATGGAACAAGTACAATTTCTAATAAATAAATATACAAAAGATCTACCATCAAAAGTACGAACAGAACCAATAAATGAAATTCATTTACCTTCGTTACTATTAGGTCTAACATTGACGACTGTACTAGGACCATTGATGAATATATTAGTAGGTACTGTCTTATCAAGTTTAGCAATATTGTTTAAATATTTATTAATAATTGGTACTGCAGTTATGATAGTATTACTTGTAACATCAAAAAATAAAAATATTGAAGGAAGACCAACAAGTAAAAAAGGTGATGATGATGATATTTATACTACTATCGCCAATAATAATAATAACAACAATACTACAATAGAAGACGATACTGAATTATCTAGGGCTAATGTTCTTAATTTTACAATTAATTCTTATGCTGAAAATACCATAGATAAATTACCAATTGAGATTAAGAATAAAAATAAAAATCAAGTTACTATGAAAGAACCTGTGAAGGAAGATTTTGAAAGTTTGAAATATTATGATATTCCAATTACAAAATCAAGAAGAAATAGAAGAGGTGAATTACTAGATGAGAATAATCCATATGAAAATTTTGTCAATATGGCAGAAACAAAAAGGTAAGTAAGTGCAAACGCAGAGAGAATAAAAGCGTTTAATTGGATATGTCCATTCATGTACTGATATAAAAGTTAGATAAAATCTTTATATTCTATGACATATATCAACCAAGTGACAATCATTAAATAGCCGAAAGTTACAAAAGAAATAGGTATTCATACGGATAAATACATATATATTGGCATATCATCCGCCATCTTAAGTATCCTCATCAGACATATATATGAATATATATGTACAGATATTTTATAGAATTAGATAATAATAAATATTATGAAGTTTAATAGTACTAAAGAAAACGCTTTAAAAATTATACACCTATTAAAACATTTTTATATATGAAAAATTAGATAAAACTTATAAAAATTTAAATCGAATTAATTCTTTATAGGTATGAAAGTGTCGATGACATTTATTACATTTAATGAGTTTCACCTGGAATTTCGAAAACGATTTGTTTACCAGTTAACTTGTTGTAAACAGCTTGGAAAGATTCCAATTTGTAGTCAACTTGTTGGATGTCCTTAGAGTCTAATAAAACCTTTTGGATTTTGTTACCACCAACTAAGTATCTAACTCTCTTACCAACAATTTCAGTTGGGAAGACCATATCTTCTAAGATTTTGTCGTGAACAGCATTTAAAGTTCTGGATCTTGGTCTCTTTTGTTGTTGTCTGGAACCTCTTGATGGTTTTGGTAAGATTCTTCTTTCAGCTAAGAAGATAACGTGACGGTCTGGGAATTTCTTTTCCAATTCACGGGTCAATTTAGTTTGGACCTTGTGGTAGGCAGACAAACTTGGGACTGGAACAAAGATAGCTAAAGCTTTCTTACCACCGGCAACATCGATCTATTAAAAAAAAAAAAATAAAAGTTAGTAAACATATAATTAGAATAAACTTAAATAAAGAAACATGATAATGATGAGTTTTCTTTTCCATACTTCTTGTATATAGTAGATTAAAATAATAGATGGGAATCGATTCTAATATAGTTATAATATCAAAACCATCACATCTAATCTTTTAAATTAGGAAGTTTTCCTTACACTAATACAATGAAAGTAAAAATATGAATGATGTTTACTTATTATTCTATTCATCCACAGTGATATTCATATTTAGCATAATGTTGGGTTTTCATATATTTTTTTCTTCAATTTTTCACTCAAAAAGGTTTCAAAATTTCATGTTTCCTTTAATCAATATCATATTGATAAATATAATTTAACATACTTCTCTGATGGACTTGATTTGCAATGGTCTTAATTCAGCTTTTAAATCAGCGGAAGAGTTTTCCAATTCTAGGAAAGCTTGAGCAACTTGCAATTCTAATTCAGTTGGAGCTTGAGACAAAATCTTAGCTTGAGACATTGTGTTGATGATCTTTTTACTTTGTTGATTTTTTTTGTATGAATTAACAAAAGGACCTCTTATATATAAAATGCATAAATTTTAATATATCAGACTTTTAAAATTGAATATAATTAAAATAGAAAAAAATCGTTCATAGTAAAACAATAACTATAGTATTGCATCACAAATCTTTGGTGAATAATTAACAATCATCAGAGATGTTGTAGCTTGCGTAGATACAAAACCTAGTGAAAGTTCAACTAACATTAGATTGTGTGAGTGAAAATTCCAACACTACAGTTAGAATATCGTTGAAGATATTGAGAATAATTTCGCCAGTAACCAGAAGGACTTCTGCCCAAAGAGAATGAAAAGTTAGTGAGGAAAAGTTAGCTCCAGTAAGAATAATTCAATAACTCGGCTGTCTTCCTTCCCACTAGCCATGAAAATTTCACTCACCAACATCTCTTTCTCGCTAAAGTCTGTCTAATTTTACGATAACCAAGCAAAGTCACATATTGAAACTATACCCACTCGGACTCAATTAAAGGTTACAATATGTATAAAGCACACTTTTCCTACGCGGGGCATCAGTGAAATGTTTTGAATTTTTCATTCAATCATGTTGATATTCCGAAAAAAAAAAATATGGAAAAAAATTTACAAATTAAAAATGTATGGATGCTAATGGGCATGTGTGGGTGCAAACAGTACCATGTTTTGCAAAAAATTATTTAACTATTTTAAAGGTCAAGCACATCTTCTTTTGTATAATGGAACAAATAACGTTTATAATAAAAAAACACACACACACAGAATTCACTTGTTTACTCGTTATCATATGTAATTATAAGTTTTTACATGCTGTTAAATAGCATACTAGCAATCAAGTGTAGTAAGATTGTATGGATCGCAATTTTCTAGAATATCACACTTATCTGTTTAGAAAGAAGTTTAAAATTATATAGCTATATTTAATTACCTGGGCAAAGTAGCGTACATACTCCATTGCATTGTAGTGTAACTATCCACTCTTTCCAAACTATAAGAATTACACAAACAATAACTCTACCTCTCTTATCAAAGACACAGAACTCTCCAAGTTCAATTACCGCCATTCCTGAACTAAAAATAACGTCATTTTTGAACATATATCATCATATTTGTCTAATTCACCACTTATCTTCTGTACCTTAAAACTCACTTATCCAAGTTTAACACACTACAAATTCATGCACCATGTTACCCTTCTTTGTCAATATTCCCATACCCTTTATGAACCGCCAAACCCTAATAACTTGAAACTCCTTCACCCGAATTTGAAAAAAAAATTGTGAAATGTAGCTCCGGCAATAAATCCGCTCCGATGAAAAAATTGAAAATTGAAAAAAAAACGACTTTGTAAGAAATCGACGTATTTAAGGAATGGTAATTGGCCCATTAAGATGAATAATATCAGAATTTTTGTCTTAAATTTCAGGACATTTTATGAATCACTACTAAATTATTAATTTCATTGCGAGATTAGTCTTTTTTTGCCTCATGCAAAGGGGAAGTTATTTATGAGAAACCACACCTAATAATGAATGATTAGAAATATCTATCTATTTATCTATGTATATATAAATATCTTATTAATTTATAGTTAGGGGATTGGCTATTTATTTTCTTGAATATTTTAGATAATGTATCGTAATTTTATTATTTTGTACTTGTTCTTTTAAATCATCATATTATAACAGTCATATCGTCAGATCAATCAGCCATCATCTTCATTATATTCCTATATACAAGATGTCATACCAAGTTCCTGATGTTACTTCATTACCAAAATTAGACAACTCATTAGAGGAAGCTAAAAGATTAGCTGCATACCGTGCAATTGATGATAATTTCGATTTTGAAAATTATAAAGTTGTTGGTATTGGTAGTGGTAGTACAGTTGTTTACATTGCTGAAAGATTAGGACAATACTTACAAGATCCAAAATATCAAAAATTTGTATCAAATGTTATTTGTATTCCAACAGGTTTCCAATCAAAAGATTTAATTTTAACCAATGGATTGAAATTAGGTTCAATTGATAATTATCCAATCATTGATATTGCCTTCGATGGTGCTGATGAAGTTGATACAGATTTACAATTGATTAAAGGTGGTGGTGCTTGTTTGTTTCAAGAAAAATTAGTTAGTACCAGTTCAAAAAGATTTATCATTGTTGCTGATTACAGAAAACAATCACCAAAATCATTAGGTACAAATTGGAAACGTGGTGTCCCTATTGAAGTCGTACCCTCTGCATACGTTCGTGTAAGAAATGATTTAATAAATATACTTGGTGCCAATAATGCTATTGTAAGAGAAGGAACACCAGCAAAAGCTGGTCCTGTTGTAACAGATAATAATAATTTCATAATTGATGCAGATTTTGGTCAAATTGAAGATCCAAAGAAACTTTTCCAATTAATTAAATTATTAGTTGGTGTCGTTGAAGTTGGTTTATTCATAGATAATGCTGAAAAAGTTTACTTCGGTAATGCCGATGGTTCAGTTACAAAACTTGATAAAATATAAGTTCTATGACCTTTTTTATTATATAAAACTATATCTCGTATTATAACAGTAAAGCCAAAAAAAAAAATATCATCTTAATTTTGTCTTAAAATACAACTCTATTGACAATGCTTATAATATGACCACAAGGAAGCTTTTGATAATTTTGAAATTATTGTAATTATTTACAGTGATTACATACTTTAATTTGATGTATATGATCCAGAGAAGTATACAATTATTATTTTGATTATTAGAAATATTATTATGGTTATGATTGAAAAAAATTAGTAATTAATGATTAATGATTATGAAGTAAACTATTTTGTTTCATATGAATTTTTTAAAAGTTTCTAATTGAAATGTTATTGAAATAGAAAACTATTTTTTGGCAGTGTTATTTGATATCCAAGATAAACCTTCTACTAAACCTTGTCCAGTTAATGCATTACTACCTACGACACACCATAGTTGATTTTTTAAATTTTTACTTAATTCTAAGAAATCTGATACTTCTTGCGGTTTTAAAGCACCTTTTAAATCTTGTTTATTTGCCCATACCAATAACACAACGTTTTCCATTTCCTTTTCACTAATAATACTATATAATTCTTCTTTTGCTTCTGTTAATCTGTCTTTATCTTGGGAATCTATTACAAAAATTAAAGCCGTGGTTGCAGGGAAATAATGTCTCCAAAGTGGTCTCAAACGTTTTTGTCCACCAACATCCCACATGTTAAATTTAACATTCTTATATGCAACGGTTTCAACATTGAAGCCAACTGTTGGAGCTGATGTTTTTATCTTATTCAATTTTAATTTATACAAAATTGTTGTTTTACCGGCATTATCTAAACCTAGCATCAGAATTTTCATTTCACGAGAACCAAATAGTTTCCCTAGTGCTTTAGAAACAGAATTACCCATTTTATCTTTAGATTATTATCAATACAACACACTTATGTTTTATGCAAGCTTAACAAATAAATAGCTATTCTTTTCAAAATTAAAGTTCAAAAGCAAATATTTAACACAAAATTCAATTACTCTTTACTAGCTATGAATCTCAATTTCCTCTATCAGTATCTTACAAACGATAGTATACTTGAATTGGAATTACTCTTTACTATATTATCCAGTCCACGAATATTCATCAAAACGTACTTCAGAACTAAATAAATTGTTTACAAATAAATTAAATTGAATGTTTTAAACTACTTTATTCAAAAACCCTTCACTATGTCAATTTCACAGAATCCAATAATCACTATATGCAATTCCGTCAAACGTGATCCGATCAGGTACTTTTAACGTCAAATTTAGCCATGTAAATAAATACATCACTATATAATCGATAATATACCATTAACATTCAATACATTATTTTACAATAAATAGCTATATAATATATACATTATGAATAGTATCTTAATATCTTTAGTAAAAACACATCATATGTCAAGTAAATTATATATTTGATATATTAGTTTAAATGTCATCTTATACAACCCATAAACCACAAATCATATATGCAATTTAGTATGTGAAATATTGTATGGCTTATATTTACTAAAATCAGTATGCGATGAAATCAAAATGCATATTGATTATTAAGAGGTACTGTGATGACGGTAGTAAAGGTTTTTAACATTGTATTCATTATAAACAAAGAGTTTAGTTATTGTTAACCGTTAGAGCTTTAAGAGCAACAATTAAAGTATCTCCGAGTAAGGCATAGTGTTCCTAGCCCTGACAGCTTAAATAAACTGAAAATGGATTTCACTATTCCGGCAGACTTACCAGTGGTTTTGCAGAATCAATTAAATGATTTGATTCAGGATTATAAAGAGGAAAATTTAACTGCAAAAGGTTATGATACAAAAAGGAAGCTATTATTAGAACGTTATTCCGATAATACGAACAATCTATTATTATCCAAACAATCCAATACCTCTTTAAATATCAATAGGAGAGAACGTAATTCATCTACAAAATTAAGACTGTCTAACCAATTTATTGCAAGAAATAGTGATCAATCAGCCGCCCTATTAAAATATAAGAAAAACTTATCATTGTATGGAAATAATGAAAATGATAGTGCATCCTCTTCTGTACGACAAAATTCGATATATCGTGTAACTACCACCAAATCCACTTCATCATTATTCAGCCCCAAACATAAGAAATCATCTTCATTGCAATTATCTTTATATTCAAATGATAGTAGCACTGATTTTTATAATCCAATGATGCCACTTTTGCCTCGTCTAGAAGATACTGAAAGTATTCACTCTTTACCTGCAATTCTACGTGGTAGATATGAACATTATGGTAAAGACGTTGCATTAATTTCCATTGATGGTAAGGGGAAAGAAAATTCAATCACTTGGGAGAAATTATATCTAAAAGCTGAAAAGATTGCACATGAGTTGAATAAAAATCAACTCCAAAAAATGGATAAAATTCTCGTATGGTATAATAAAGATGAAATTATTGATTTTGCTGTAGCATTACTAGGTTGTTTTATTTCAGATATGGTGGCCATTCCTGTGTCATTCGAAACATACTCATTGGGTGAAATTATTCAAATCATTAAATTAGCAAATTCAAATTTTGTTCTAATTTCAAATGAATGTCATAAACAACTTGATAATTTACAAACAACTTCTAATAATACTAAAATTAAATTAATAAAGAATGCTTTTTTCTCTCAATTGATCTTTCTTAAAACAACTGATTTAGGAACTTACAGTAAGGCTAAAAAAAACACTCCTACATACAACATCCCTAATATACCATATATCGAATTTACAAGAACACCATTAGGAAGATTATCTGGTGTTGTTATGAAGCATAAGGTACTCACAAACCAATTTAAACTTCTAGCAAAAATATTCGATTCAAGGTCGATGCCACACTGGAAGAAAGGAGAGATTACAAGATCGTTTCAGAAGCGAAATACTACCGGTAGATATTCTATTTTAAATAGTTTAGATCCAACTCGTTCAACAGGATTGATTCTTGGTCTTCTATTTAATATTTTTACCGGTAATTTATTAATTACAATTGATGATAGTATTTTGAAAAGACCTGGTGGATATGAAGAAGTTATAAATCAATATAAAGCGGATATTCTGTTAAATGATCAACTACAATTAAAGCAGGTTGTTATTAATTATTTGGAAGATCCTAAAGCAATAATATCAAGAAAGCAAAAAATTGATTTTAGTTGCATAAAATCTTGTCTGACATCCTGTACTACTATCGATACAGATGTTTCAGATATGGTGGTTCACAAATGGCTTAAAAATTTGGGCTGTTTAGATGCATCGATTTGTTATTCTCCAGTGTTGACACTATCAGACATTGGTGGTACATTTATCTCACTACGTGATCAATTAGGCTCATTAGAAAATTTCCCTATACATACTACAAAATTAAGACTACAAGATGAATTATTTGTTAATAAAGAGAAACTGAGAAGAAATATCGTCGAGCCGAGCATAACGGCTATGATCAATTCATCCAGTTCATTTACAGACTATTTACGACTAACTACTTTTGGCTTCCCACTTCCTGATGCAACTTTATGCATAGTGAATTTAGATGATTGCACATTGGTACCTGATTTAACAGTTGGAGAAATATGGATATCTTCAAAAAGTTTAACGGATGAATTTTATCAACTTGATAGAGTAAGTGAATTCATTTTCCATGCAAGATTAAATTACCAAAAGATGTTTGCTTATGCAAAGGGTAATATTGGATCAACACAGTCAAATGAAAGAGTGAATACGATAATGGGTATTTGCCCACCGTCAACCCAGTTTTTAAGAACTAAGTTGATGGGGTTTGTTCATAATGGGAAAATATACGTACTTTCAATGATCGAAGATATGTTTTTACAGAATAGACTAGTTCGATTATCAAATTGGTCACATACATCTGATATTACTAAAGCAAAAAAACCATTAAATGCATCTGCTTCTAGTGCAATCGAAGGCGGCGACTCAGATGAAAACAAATCTACTACAGAATCTAAAGGTCCTGTACGTGTTGTTCAAACATACTATTTACAACAAATAACCGAAACTATTGTCCGTACTGTTAATACCGTAACAGAAGTGTCAGCATTTGAATTAAACCATAATATTGATGAACATTTCTTAGTTTTAGTGGTCGAGAGTTCTTTGGTTAAACGTTCTGTTGCTAGAGAAGATGCTGCTCTGGCTGTGATACCCAAAGAAGAGGCATCTTTAGAGAAAAAAATGAACGAATTAACAGAACAAATATACAGAATATTATGGATTTTTCACAAAATCCAGCCAATGTGTATCATGGTAGTTGGCAGGAATACCTTACCGAGAAGGTACTGCTCTTTAGAACTGGCAAATAGTACCATTGAAAGAAAATTCCTTAATGGCGAACTTGATGCAAATTTTGTTAAATTTCAATTTGATAATATTATTTTAGACTTTATTCCACATTCATTATATTATAATGAGAGTATATTTTCTCAACACCTATCTAACTTAAGAAGGTTGGCTTTAGAAAATGAACTTGCCCCTAAAAGATTACTCAATTATGAGTCTGTTGAACAAACTTCAGGCATTGACTACAGGGAAACAGCGTATGATGTGAGGACAGATAAAAGATTAACAGATTTTAAAACTATTATGGACGTTTTAGAATGGCGATTAGAACAGTTCCCGAATGAATCTGCCTTCAATGACAACTGTACAACTTCACATGCTAATGAAAATAATATCCACAGTAACATATCATGGAAATATTTTGATCATATTGTGGCATCGTTTCTGAAGAAGATTATATCATCGAAAACACCATTAAAAAAAGGTGATAGAGTTATTGTTATGTGCGACAATTCAGTTGAATATGTCGCCATACTTTTTGCTTGTTTTTATTGTAATCTAACAGTCATCCCATTGGAAGTAATTTCTGAAGATAATTCTGAGGAAGACATTAAATTTTTCACCAATATAATAAAAAATTATTCAGTGAAGAGGGTTTTCATGGACTCAAAAACACAAACGTTACTGGATAACCACACTGTAATCTCGAAGTTATGGAAAAGATACAAATATTTATGTCCAAAGATTACTGTCTTTTCAAAAGTTAAAGTTCGAAATGATTTAACAATCAATCTTTACAAACGGGTATCATCACAAAAAGGAATTCATAAATCGGGATTTGCTGCATCTACCTGTGTTATTTGGATTAATAAGGAGTATGATATAACTAAAAATATTCATTCTACAATGACACATTCTTCATTATTGAACTCCTGTAAAATAATGAAGGAAAGCTTACAACTTTCCAATATAAGCTCCCTATTTTCTTTATGCGAGTATACTCATGGTTTAGGTTTTGTGATGAGTTGTTTACTAGGTATATATACCGGTTGTTATACAAACATTTTTAACACAAGTGAGATATTTCAAAATCCAAAAAATTTCTTAATTGGAATTCAGACTATGACTGTTCAGGATCTGTATCTAACCCCAGAAGCATTTTACATGTTAATGACTAGAGCTTCAGAAATTGTCAGTTCTTCAAAGCAAACTTCATTTAATACTACTTCGAAGAAGGATCAAAAATTAAGTAAGAAGACGTTAGGTCCAGACTTTTTACGAAACGTGAAAAATATCATGATACCCTTCTCTGGAAGACCAAAAATATCAACAATTGAAAATATTTTAAAGAAATATGAAAATATTATAATAAACCCAATTCAAATTAGTTATATTTACCGAAATCGTTTTAATTGTCACATATCCTTACGCTCATATTTAGGATTTCCACCTGTGGATATATTTTTAGATCGAAACTCACTTAGAGAGGGTCTTATAAAAGAAATTAACCCATCAGATCCATCTAGTCGTAGCAGTTTACGAATCCAAGACTCAGGTATTGTTTCTGTTTGTACAGATGTTATAATTGTTAATCCTGAGACAATGCAGCCATGTCTAGATGGTGAGTTTGGTGAAATTTGGTGTTGCTCTGAGGCTAACGCTTCTGATTACTTCTTATCTAAAGATTGCGACGATCATACTCCAAAAAATCGTTTATATAAAAATGCATTTATCACTGAACAGTTTAAAAGTAAAATTATTAGTGCTACTGATAAGGGGTTGACTTATTTGAGAACCGGTGATTTAGGTTTTATTAAAAAGATTTCAGGTACTGATCCTAATGGTACAACCTCCAACTTTAATTTGTTATACGTACTAGGAAGTATCAGTGAATCAATTGACATTTTAGGTTTGTCATATTTTGTGTCTGATTTAGAAGGCACAGTAAGAGATACACATTCAAGTATTACAAACTGTATCATCGCTAAATCTGGAGGGCTACTTATTTGTTTAGTAAAATGTAAGGAACGTAATTCATCAAAACATGCAAATTTAACGGCTCTAATCACTTCACAATTATTAGCCAATCATGGGGTAATTTTAGACCTGTGTACATTTGTTAAATCAACAAACACTACACAATATATCCTTGATCATTGGACTAAGAATCGTTTGACAATTATGCGAGAATGGTTTAATCAAAATTTAAAGATTGAATCACAATTTGGTGTTAATTATGGTGAAAACATTTCAATATATTTATTATCTGATTTTGAGAGGCTAACTTAATTATTGCACAATAATTTGTTGGTTTTTATGAGAGATGAAAATACTCTGTAAAAATATTGTATGTAATTTATGTATTGTATTTTCAAATAAGGTCATTATGTAAGGTAAATAAAGATATGCTAGTATATATAAAAATATAAGTTGTATCATTATATTATGATTCACTACTAGGTAAATAGACTAAGGAGAGAAAATGAATTTGTTTTTAAATATGATATGCAAATAATGACACTAATTTTAACTTTAAACTTTGATTTGTACCTTAAGGAAATATGTCACTAAAAATGGTAGACTTACCACCAATAATGGGTATTGAATCATCAAAAAGAAAGAAACACATTCCATTTGAATAGGATTTTCTACATCAGGAGGCGTATAACTTGCTGTGAAATAGATTAACGTTGTCATTGTAGGCAATGCCCAGGTAATTGCAATGACAAATAGTAACATTTTATCATCTTCCCAGTTTACCCAACCTGCTTTCACTAGACGATCACACCATAAGACTCCAAAAATTGGCATTATACATTGACGTAGAATGACTAAAATTGAAGCAGATTTCCAAAAACCTGGATATAAACTCCCAATATTTAAACGACCCAATGTGGCGCCCAAAAGAAGTAAACCAAATGGAACAGAAGCGGCACCAACATAGGAAGTAAAATCCATGATAAAACTTAAAGGTGGTTGTTGATCAGGTGCTTGTCTAATAGTTGGAGTATTTTCGGTAGTAACAAATAATGCTTTGACCCATGGAATGAATGCACAAATTAAAGCCAATATGACAGCTAATGAACATGGACGTAAACAGTTTTTCAAGAAAAAAACAATCAATGGAGTTAATGGGAATTTTTGTATACATAAAGGCAATGATGAACCAGAAACTTCAACATCATGCTTTGAAACTGTTGCATCGGATGTTAAAATTCTAGTCAAATCAGCATTTTTAATCCTTTGGAATGAAGAATATGAAGCTACCGAATCTGCTATACTTTCACCAGATATTGAATCTCTTCTAGGTGTTGGATGACCATATTGATCAACATTTGAATAACGACGAATCAATTGATTCATCGAATGGTTAGAAACAGATGATGCACTTCTTGGGCGTCTTTTAACATTATGAAAGGAGTCAGATTCTGTTGTATATGCAATGGGTTGACTTTGAGTTCTAAAAGGTGGAAGAGTTGTTGAAGAGATTGAAGTAACGTTAGACAAAACGTCACTTGCATCAACTGGGTCGACAGCTACCGATATGGATGAATTCGCAGAATATATGGCACTTTCACTGTGATTACTCCTTGCACCATGATTATTTTGATAATTTTCAAAATTTTGTACAGTTTCATCTTCTGGTATCGGTTGTGGAGTAATTCTTGTTAGACGTGAACTATTTGCTGTTGTGATTGTACTCGATAAACTGCTATTAGCGCTATCTATGCTAGCATTTTCATCAATTGTATTGTTGCTATTATCATTATTATCATTATTATCATTATCATTATTATTATTATTATTATTATTATTATTATTATTGTTTTTATTTCTATTTTTTTCAATAGTTTCTAAATCACTACTGTTACTACTAAACATGACTTTATCTTCAGTTTCATTATCTAGTATTGCATTTTCTTCATCATTATATGTGAAATCGTTTTCAATCAGTCTAAATCCACCTAAATTGAAAACACATATTAAGAACATTGCTAAGAAAATAATTACAGAGGCAACACCTTTTTCACCTTCTTCTGCTGTAAAGATAAAACCTTGATCTAAAGTTTGTAAATATGCAATAGGTAAATCACTAATATTTGGGAACATCCCACCAGCTAAGATACCACCTTTCCATTGTTTTGGTACAGGCATCGTTTTTGAAACAACGTAAGCAAAAAATAAACCTGTACCGAAAATCAGCACAGCACTAAGACAAATGATACCTACATTTTTAATATCATTATCTTCAATGTTAGCTACAATTTTATTAAATGAAAGACAAGGCAATAATATTGTTAAAACAATATCTGAAATTGATTTTGTTGATTCAGCTGTAATAATTTCCATTTTTGCCAGTAGGAAACCTGCACCAATAATAAGATAAATCTTAATAATTGGCTTCACTGAGGACCAGATGACACTACCTAATGAGATCGACATTACTGTTTATATATCGAATCGAGTTGTGTCTTGTGAATTGTGTTATGTTTAATCTAAAAAAATATTTTATTTTATTGTAATAGGGATTGTATTTCAACTTTACGTTTATCAAATACTTTTATTTACTTTCTTCTAATATATATTATACTTGGAAAGAGATACGGTTCATCACTTAGGACTTCTTATATAGTTATATACCAGTATATAAACACATACATGTATGTCTTTATATATAGACAGATAAATAAGATGAATGGATGATTTATTCAAAGCTTAAGAAAAATTTAGTCCTATATAAAAAAAAAAAAATTATAAAAAAATTCCCGAAGTATTATTACGTACGGGGTTGAATATAAATTCGGAATAAAACGTAGTATCATCATCATCATCATCATCATCACCATCACCATCACTAGCACCATCATTATATCTGGGATCGAAATTAACAATACTGAATGCATGTACCACGAAATGATACTTAACTAGTCATTATAATCCTAAACTAAACACCCGCAATTATTTAAACCGATGATACTCATAATTGATGTGACAATAGAATATAGGTAACTGGATTAAAGATACTTTCTTACCTTATTTAGTAAGAGTAAGAGTATTAGTGAGGTAGAATATAACAAAAATTATCTATATATAAAAAATAAACATATTACCCTCTAATTTTAGTAAAACAATAAACTTACACATTGGTTTGTCTGAGTCAAATCAACCCACTCCATTCTTTTACTACTACTAAAAAAAAGATTTTTGTCAATGACGAAATAGTGCACAACACAGTCCAGTCCTTCCTTCCCATCATTATCACTGTCACCATCGTATTACACTCTCTCTATTATTGACAGAAATTGAATAATGAAGGCAGTGGAGGGGTATACCATACCATACTTTCCTCCTACAAAACCGGCTCCTAGTTTAACCGTCGTAATTGCAGCTGTCGTTCTTCTCTCTCTTTCTCTTACTTTTCTTTTCTTTTCTCTTCTTTCTCGAGACAGTTAGCGAGCAAAAATACGATTTACGTTTCTTCGAACAAAATATTTTTAAATTTCGTTTCGGAATAATTTAAATTAACCCTAATTAGTAACCCCTCTCTATTTTGTTCGTATTTTTACCTGTAGCGGTAGGGTGTGCCACAAGGGTTACAAAGGGGGCTGAGGTCTGCGAGAGAGGGGGGAGAAGGGTAATGCGCACGTGATAAAACGCAACCCTATGCTAAATTGTTTAGGTATTGGGTTTGTGTGTGTATGTATATAGGGACTATGTGGCTGATTTACTTTTGTTAATACAGTACTTATATTGCTGATGAACAACACCCTTATAATTGTTGTTGATTGTGTAATGATAACGTATATATATCTATATTTTTGTATCTTGTATAATTACGATCGATTTAATCGTTTAGTGTAACCTCATCTTCTTTAGATTGCAATTATTCCGTACCCGCATGATTTGCCCATGGGTAAGGGAAAAATAATTTAATTAATTAACTATTCTGATGTGAAACAAGAAATAAGCACATATTTTGGAATCTTATATAGATTTTATGACATCTATAGATCCTTAGGTTATGTTAGATAAAATAATCTTAATATACTTTATATGATACACTGGTATATGTCACTACAGCTCATATAACAAGTACATCAAAGAAACAAAAAAATAACAAACATCCGTTGTTCATTTATTTTGTTACATTAATACTATACCAACTCACAATATTGCCGATTTGTTATCGTTAAAATACTGCAACCATTACAATTCACTATTGTTATATCAAAAAAGATCAATATATACTAAAAAGTGGAAATTTAATTATTTTAATTCACAGAAGAGAAAGAATAAATATAACAATACTAATAATACCAATAAAAATACTAAAACTAAAACTATTATGAATAATAATGTAGATAATAATAGTAAGAGACAGCGGTTTTATAATCTTATGAAAACGACAAAAGATGTTTATATACCGAATATATCTCAAAGAACAATGGATAGCATCAGATCAACAACTCAATCATTGAATAACTATAATGATGATAATACAACAAACTATTCATCAGATTCAACTGTGGTAAATTCAAATTTATTACCGCCAGATATTAGTATAAACTACTATCCAACCTATACCACTTATATCAATGATTCAAGTTTCGAAACCGTAATACGATTTAGTTTATCTGCTCCAGGTGATTTATTATCAACAAAAAATAAATTGGTCTTATCTTTATGTAAACAATATTTGAAACCATCATCTACAATGGATGAACAAGTACTTGATGAAAAATGGGATGAAATTAACAATTATAGTAATAATAATAATAATAATAGTAATAATTTTAATATTCGTAATAATAATAGCTCAAGTTCAGTATCAACTCCAATATCTAGTAACACATTAAACGCCACTTCAACCACAACTAGTTTTGGTAGTAATACAACAACTGTGAATTCAGAAGTTGAAGTTTTACAAAATCGTATTGCTGGATTCATATCAAAAAAAATTTCTGGATTACCAACAATAATTGATTTAATTGATTCAAATAATCCAAAAAACGATTATACTGTTTTTGAAACAACAGATAATATGGGTCATATTTTATTAACGCTTAAGACAAATTTTCTACCAACTTCATTGAGAATTACTTTAGATACACCTATCGATTATCCAAATACTATTTCAGAAGTTTATCCAATACATTATGTCTTACCTAACGGTATCGGTTTAATAAGTGACATTGATGATACAATAAAACACACTGGTGTGACTGGTGATAAAAAATCAATGTTTAGAAATGTATTTGTACATAATGAGGATTCATGGTTAATTGAAGGTATGCAAACATGGTATAATACTTTAAGGGATTGTTCAAGTGTCGATTTTTTTTATGTTTCAAATTCACCAGTACAACTCTACCCAATTTTACAGCAATTCATATCAAAATATTTACCATTAGGCCCATTATTTTTAAAGCAATATTCTGGTAATTTTTTGTCAAGTTTGATGTCTTCCAGTGCTGATAGAAAATTAAATTCAATTATTAAAGTTTTAAACGACTTCCCAAACAAAAAGTTTTTTTTAGTTGGTGATTCTGGTGAGAAAGATTTTGAAGCTTATGTTACTACTGCATTACAATTTCCGAACCAGATAATGGGAATTTATATTCGTTGTTGTAAAAATTCTATGAGTGATTTAGGCCTACGAGAAGATGATGTACTGACAGAATTGAATGATATAATTTCAAAAGAATTTTTACAACTAATACATCCGAGCCAAAAGGTAATAAAACGAAGACCACCACCACCTCCATTACCAAGGAACAAGCCCAATTTAAGTGAACAACAACAGGTTTTAATACAAGAATCTCGTAATCTATCGAACACTGATTCAAATGAAAGTGTGGTAAATCCAATTATCCCACCTCCATTACCTACAAGACCTCTCAACACGAGAACTCAACCCGGAATAGATGTAGGCTTAAATAACTATTTTGATGATACATCATCACCATATTTCGATAAGAAAGCTGAAAATTGGAAAGCAAGAGTTAATGATGGAATCCAACAATTACAATTAAATGGAAATAACAAATTGGGAATGAGACTAATGTTCTTCTCAGATCCTAGTTTCTCTTTAGAGGATAGTATGAATATGATTAGAGCCTCAACTACTTCTAATCCACATTTAAAATAACGTCAGTAATACCTTAACACCTGATAATGAATAAGGAAATCATTCACATATATTTATATATACATGTATACATTATATATCAGATTAATAAATTATTCAATTATTTTATTTTTTTTTCATTTATTTATTTAAAAGATTATGTTGTAATGTATTACATAATTAAATATGTTGGATGTTAAAATTAGAATAACATATAACTACTTTTTTATATTAATTATTATTTTAAAAGAATGATTCTCTTAAAATTATGCTATTATTTCTTCCCTTGATTTAGGAATAATATCGAAATTTGGATTACTACCATCACCATAATCTTTAATACCACTATCATCTTTATGTTCAGCATCGTGTAGAGCTTCTGTAAATTCTGTTAAATCCCAAGCTGAACCATCAGTAGTATCGGCAGTTTCAGTTTCTTCGAAATATTTATTATCTTTAGACAATTTCAAAAGAACTTCACGACCAGAAAGTTTTCTCTTTTCATTATTAAGTTTTTCTGCATTAATTCTTTTAATTATATGATTTTTCTTCCATTCAGCAAAATTTGCTATAGTAATTGGTGTTAATTTTGTCTTATCCAATTTTTCTCTTTCTGTTTCCAGAAATTCTTCTAATGTAATCTTTGGTTGATTTTCAATAGATTCTTTTTCCATACGTTTTTGTTCTTTGGTCTTCAGTACAAAACCTTCTGGTAATGAATGTCTATACATACATGTATCACCACCATTTGGACAAACCCAAAACCAACCATATTTACCATTTTCCACAGCTTCGATGAAAAATTTACAAACTTTATCAGTAGTTGTCTTTGGATTACCATGTTTAGATAAAATAACATTTCTTAATTTTTCTTCATCCCAATTATCCATAGTATCTTCTTCTTTTTCACTTCTTGCATCTTGATATAAATCTCTCTTTTCAACTTTTCTACCAATAGTCAAATCATGGGAGAATTTACATTTGGCACCTTTATTACAGTTACCAATTTTAAACATAGCACATAAAACAGTCTTTGGATCTACACCAGCACGAACTCTTTGATCAAGAACTGGATTGAAAAGAGCTCTTCTTTCAGCTTCAGCAGCTTCTTTCATTTTCTTTTCTTCTAGCTTTTTCTGTCTCAATTCATCTTTCTTTGGATCAGCTTGAGATTGGACCTGTTTAATGAATTTTTGTACTCTGGTAGATCTATTCTTATTCTTCATACCAAAAGTCTTATCAATATTGTCTTTCTTTTTGCCTGGAACGGCTTGTTTTTGGTTCTTCTTTGGTGGCATCCTGATGTTATTATTGTTGTAAGGTTGTATACCTGTTCTTTACCTTATGATGTATATGGCACTTATAGACCAAAATTAGCAACTCTCTTACTGGTTTTGAGATAACACTTTTATATAAAATACCAGATACATATACATATATTAATAGTGAAAATTCACCATCCATCTCATCATCTACTTTTTTTTTTCATCCATCAGCGATTTTTCTTTTTTTTTTTTGTCTTTCAGTGCTTGTAACCGTGTGGGCGGGTAAATATTCTCAGTCACATGGTTCAAGATATATCAATTAACCATTTAAATACTGTCAGCTCAACACTAACTACCACGCTTAAATATTTACATCTTCTATATATACTATACTTTGCTTCTAGTCGTCATTTAAATTGTGAAAAGAACTTGAATTGTTCATATATATATATTATATGACATTAATCATTTAGGTATGCTAGCGTTGCATTATATTGCAATGATAGTTAAAGTGAAAATAGCGAAGCCCGTTTTAATAAGAAATTGATTATGGTAATAAGTGTGATTTATCTACATTAAAAAGGATATATAACAGTGGTTGAATGATTAAATCAATCAATTCAACTTAGTGGACTAGGTTACAAAGTTAAGTTGATATATAATTTCTCTGCACCTCCCCTCTCTCAAATTATATGGAGACAGATAATAATAACTCGGTTCACCCCGTCGAATTAAGCGTTTATTCAACACTATCAACCGATCTAGATGGTATTTACCAATCGATCAATGATCTAAGAAAATCTCAGGCATTATTAATATTGTATATAAGAAAAGTACGAGACTCTTTGCGCAAAGAAAATCAAGTGCTTTATGACACAACTATTTTAAAAGAACCAACACAAAGATTAAAGGATCTAACTAAAAGAGTTGACATTTTAGAGAAGAATTACTCTTCACTGCTGAAAAGAACTGAAACATTAAAACCAACAAACTAACACAGATCTAATATGTGTATACATTACATACTTAATAAATTGCATTTTTGTAATAATACTATAAAAAATTATATATTCAACTTAATCTACTCTTTCTAACGAAAATATTCTGTTTATTTCTCTCTCTCTCTATATATATGTATATTTATATATGCGTGTGCGTGTATACGAATGGTGTATTTATGCTACCTGTATAACAAATCCATTATTTATTTTTAAATTTCTCATCTCTATTTAAATAAAGAAGAAATTTTTAATAATGGGAATGGGTAACCTGGACTCTTTAATGTATATGATGTTGTTAATCCAGAGAATAACATGTATAATAAAACTGCTAATATTACTGTTACAATGACGCTAATTGAATTTCCTCTATTGGAATTGCCGAATCTTGATTCTATGGTTGGCACTATTTTCACTAAAGTAACTAGAACAATTACTATCATTGAATATATTACAGATAAAATTTGGGTTTCTGCACCAAATTGATTTTGAAATTGACCTTTTAAGTAATATACGATATTACCTTCAGAATCAATATCTGAGTATCTAACATTTTTAATTTTTGTGAACATATATCCACTAACCATCAATATAATGAAAAATGTCCAAACTATTGCCCAAACTAATTTAATTTTTAATAAACCTGATGCAATTTGTTTATGTCTTTTGAATAAGAAAACGACATTAAATGCAACAATGGCTATTAAACCAACATTAATCCAATCGATTGGTTCATAAATCAGCATATCAGTTATACCTGTAGATGCCTGTACCGATTGAACTACATGAACAGCACGATCCATACCTCTACTACCACCCATTTCAATAATCTTAAAATCATTAATACCACCATTTGGTGAGAATAATAATAAACGTGGTACATGAGTTAATTGAAAGAATGAAAACATTTGTGGAATATTTTTTGCATCTGTAACAACACCTCTTGCAAAAAATAATGATAATTCATCATTATCATTGGAAAACCCTTTTGGATGATCTTTAAACCATGAATCTATAATATTTGAATATTCTATTTCAAATTCAGCACATGAGTTACAATTAAATTCTGGCGCCGTAGTGGTTAATAAGGCCAAGATATATGAATCTCTTGGAGCACCTAGAATATATCTAAAATTATCATCATTCAATTCAATGATATTTCTCTTGTTTCTAATTGTTTCACTTAACAATTCATCATGATTGATAGCAAATGTTCTAGACACCAATAATAATATAATTGAAAATATTACTGAAAAATATTTCATCTTGCAATAAAAAAGAATCCCGCAACAATTCCTTTTATCTGTACTTACAAGAATAAAATATACATATATTACATTAATATACCATTTGAGAATTAAATTGACACATCTTTTATGTATCTGTCCATTAAACAATTGTATAAACAGTTGTAGATTGAGTTGGAATTGACAGTGATGGCTGATTCAATAAAGAGAAGTTATCGATCTTGGGTGAAACGCCTTGAAATGCACGTGATACGCCTTAGGGTTCATAGGGTTCTTTGCGCCAAAAACTGGAATAGAATTTAGTATTAATTCATAGTTGTTAGTATGTTTACAATACAACAAGCTACATTTATATATGTAATATGAATGACTATGCACAGTGTATCTTCCCATTTGCTTTAAAGCTGTTATTCTTAGTATATTTTCTGTCATTTTATGGAATATACAGTAGTAAATATCACTGTAACGTACATAACGATAAGTCCATCGTGAAATAATGTGTGGCAAAATTTTTTTTAAGTTCTAAGCTGTTTAGGAAGAAACAAGATGAAAGGTGTTTATGATGATATTGGTAATGTTGGATGTGATGTGATGTGATGCAATAGAATAGTTATTGAATTATTAGATATTGAAGGTGCTAGTATATTGTATTTATAAGAGTAGTAATCGATTGTGTTTGTGTACTTAATATTGGTTCTTTTGTTTCTTAAGTGAAGTAGTAAAAGTAACAGTAGTAAGATAAAAAAGTATCAATATGAGTGTCCAAATTTTTGGTGATCAAGTTACTGAAGAAAGAGCTGAAAATGCTCGTTTATCTGCCTTTGTTGGTGCTATTGCCGTTGGTGATTTAGTTAAAAGTACACTAGGTCCAAAGGGTATGGATAAATTGTTACAAAGTGCATCAAGTGATTCTTCTTTAGTTACCAACGATGGTGCTACAATTTTGAAATCAATTCCATTAGATAATCCAGCTGCAAAAGTATTGGTTAATATTAGTAAAGTTCAAGATGATGAAGTTGGTGATGGTACAACCAGTGTTACCGTATTGAGTGCTGAATTGTTAAGAGAAGCCGAAAAGTTGATCGATCAATCTAAAATTCATCCACAAACTATTATTGAAGGTTATAGAATTGCTTCTGCTGCTGCATTAGATACATTAGAAAAAAATGCAGTTGACAATTCAAAAGATACATTAAAATTCCGTGAAGATTTGATTCATATTGCTAAGACAACATTATCTTCAAAAATTTTATCACAAGATAAGGATTATTTCTCAAAATTAGCAACAGATGCTATTTTAAGATTAAAAGGTTCAACAAATTTGGAACATATTCAAATTATTAAAATCTTAGGTGGTAAATTATCAGATTCTTTCTTAGATGAAGGTTTTATCTTAGCTAAGAAATTTGGTAATAATCAACCAAAAAAAATTGAAAACGCAAAAATTTTAATTGCCAATACATCATTAGATACAGATAAAGTAAAAATTTTTGGTACTAAATTTAAAGTAGATTCAACATCAAAATTAGCCCAATTAGAACAAGCTGAACGTGATAAAATGAAGGCCAAAATTGCTAAAATTTCAAAATTCGGTATAAATACATTCATTAATAGACAATTAATCTATGATTATCCAGAACAATTATTTACTGATTTAAACATTAATTCTATTGAACATGCTGATTTTGAAGGTGTAGAAAGATTAGCGTTAGTAACAGGTGGTGAAGTAGTATCCACTTTCGATGAACCAGAAAAATGTAAATTAGGTGAATGTGATTTAATTGAAGAAATCATTATTGGAGAAGAACAATTTTTAAAATTCAGTGGTTGTAAAGCTGGTGAAGCTTGTACAATCGTATTGAGAGGTGCTACTGAACAAGTTTTAGACGAAGCTGAAAGATCTTTACATGATGCTTTATCCGTATTATCACAAACTACAAAAGAAACAAGAACTGTGTTAGGTGGTGGTTGTGCTGAAATGTTAATGTCAAAGGCTGTTGACACTGCTGCTCAAAATGTTGATGGTAAAAAATCATTAGCTGTTGAAGCATTTGCTCGCGCATTAAGACAATTACCTACTATTTTATCTGATAACGCAGGTTTTGATAGTAGTGAATTAGTCTCCAAACTAAGGTCATCAATTTACAACGGTATGTCAACATCAGGTTTAGATTTAGACCATGGTGTCATTGCCGATATGAGAGAATTAGGTATTGTCGAAAGTTATAAATTGAAAAAAGCTGTTGTTAGCTCTGCTTCTGAAGCTGCTGAAGTATTATTAAGAGTTGATAATATCATTCGTGCAAGACCAAGAACTGCCAACAGAGGCTAACTGTAATCCAAAAGAAAAAAGAAAAACATAGTAATAACACGAAACAATGAATATAGTATTAAATATATATATATAAAGTAACACATATCATTTCCATCTGTAATATTTATCAGTGATCTATAATTTGACTACTTAGTGTTTATCTTTGTTCACCAAAAAGATAAGTAGTTTTCTGTTGTCAAGTATTTGATACCTTATCCAACAAGTATCTAAAAATATCTAAGAATAAAGTGTACGATATATGTTACTGGAAGTGTTTATCCAACATTAATACATGCACTTCAACTAGTAATCAGGCTGTATAAATCATCTTCGAAAATTAAGAGAAGTTTGAAGAAGATATATTCACTGTTATGTGCTGTATTTCAGTGGAGAGATCAATAGAACAACCTTTACTCCAGATTATCGAACGAAACAGCAATTCATTTCATTTCAATCCACTTCTATCTGTAAGCCATTTAACTAAATAGGAAACCATTTATCTTTCCTATTACAGACTTTCTTACTTTAAGTTCGAAAATCGAAAAACGGGTTTCGAAGGTTTCGATTTTGAAAATTTGGGTTGCAGAACTACATTTGGATATATGGTTAGGGTATCTAATAAGGGCTGGATAATATATGCACAGTGTTTTTAAATATTTATAAAGATATGTAATTGCATCGCAATATAAAATCTACGAGTCTCAACTGATACCTAAATATAAGAAGATACTCCTAGAACCAGTATCGATTACTGTGTACTTAATATTTATTCTTTCTATGGATATTATATATCTATGAGAAAATTCAAGCTGCCAGTGGTAATAAAAGAACTCCCCCCTCCCTGCCCCATCTAAGCTCTTAGCTCTTAGCTCTATCTCCTATATAAGAAATAGATACTATTATTTCTTATAAAAGTGATACCTTTCCTTTATACTATTCATAATTGAATGTGATGTGTCGTCCCTTTTTTTCCAGCGCCAAAGAATTAAAAATGTTTTAAAACCACAGTAGGGTTTTAACAGATGATAGGCATACAGGGTTTGCGGATAATTTAGGTTTATTTAGGGAATAGCCAACCCTGTGTTGATAGGGTTTGAACAACAAATTTAGAGTGGTGATTAAACATCAAGAAAAAGCAGCATAATCATTCTCACCTCCTTTCTCCTCCCATAAGAGACAACGGTAACAATAATAATAGTATAATTCGAGACACTAGAGTGTTATAATGGAAATTCCCTTTTGGGATATCTAAATATTTCTCTTACATCAGCCAGTTCAAAACCAAAACGCAACTGATTTCAATTGAATGTGTCTTTTCTTTCTTTGCCTGTCTTTTCGCATCTCTTTTTTTTTTGCGCTAGCTTACGTTTTACCAAATTTTCCAGATCGCGTAAATAAATGCATTAAAAACTCTTCGCGTCACTGCATTTTATTTTTCAATTTCACTATGGCTAAAAATATTTACGAAATAAGTAGCCTAATAAGGTAAATTGCATTGATACAAAGAATTCTTTGTATAATTTTTCGTAGTTTATTTTAATTAATCAATTAGTTATAGTGTTTTACTCTAACTCTTAACTTGAAAAGTTGTGTTTCCATAAATAAATTCAAACTAGCTTCTCATTTATAAACTACCAGGTAATTTTAAATCTCTTATTTATCTTTTCGTTTTTTCACAACATGCAAGGAAATTACGTCTGATTAAGCTGTATATTTAATTTACGAACTGAAATACGTCGCATACCAAACTTTCTTTCTTTCTTTCACATCACATCATAACAAAAAGAGATCCATATCTCAACAATGTCACAATTTACAGGAATTATACTCTTTCTGTTAAATTTTGTTACTTTTGTGATATCATCTCCATATGAAGCATATCCCATTAATAAACAACTCCCTCCAGTAGCAAGAATAGAAGAATCATTCGAATTTTTACTATCTAATGATACTTATAAATCGACAACTACAAATTCACAAATAACGTATAACGCGTATAGTTTACCAACATGGCTATCGTTTGATTCGAGTTCGCGTGTTTTAAGTGGTACTCCACCATCAAGTGTACTTGGCGATGATATCGAAATATTATATTTTAATTTTATTTTAGAAGGAACTGATTCCATTGATAACGTTTCGTTAAATAAAACGTATCAATTAGTAGTAAGTAATAATACAAGTATAGACATAGCTGATAATTTCAATATATTAGAATTATTGAAAAATTACGGTAATACTAATGGTAAAGATGGTTTAATTTTATCACCAAACGAAATATTTAACGTCACTTTTGAAAGATCCGCTTTTACTAGTGATGATTCAATTGTCGCTTATTATGGACGTACCGAAGAATATAATGCTCCACTACCAAGTTGGTTATTTTTCGATTCAAGTTCATTAAAATTTAGTGGTACTGCGCCAGTTGTAAACTCTGATATTGCACCACAAATTACTTATGAATTTACATTAATTGCAACTGATATCGAAGGATATTCAGGCGTCGAAATACCATTCTCTTTGGTTGTTGGGGCACATGATTTAACCACATCGATTCAAAATACTTTAATGATTAATATAACAGATTCAGGTGAATTCAGTTACGACATTCCATTAAACTATGTATTCTTGGATGATAGTGAAGTTCAAGAGAGTGATCTAGGATCAATTATCTTAGAAAACGCTCCATCTTGGGTTACTTTAAGTAATTATACTATATCTGGTACTGTACCAGATAGCACTGATCTATCCTCAGCAAATGACACATTTTCTTTGGCTATCTATGATACATACGGTGATGTTATATATTTAAATTTTGAAGTTGTATCTACATCTAACCTTTTTGCTATTAGTTCATTATCTAATATCAATGCTACACGTGGTGAATATTTTCAATATGATTTTTTACCATCTCAATTTACCGACTATACCAATACCAACGTTACATTGCAATATACAAATTCATCTCAATCAAGTAGTTGGCTTTCGTTCCATGCCTCTAATTTAACATTATATGGTACTGTCCCAGATGATTTTGATATTCTTTCATTAAACTTAGTTGCTACACAATATTCACAAGTTGAATCTTTGAGTTTCTCCATTATTGGTACTTCATTAACATCCACGCATAATACAACCACTAACACAACGTCATCAACACATACATCTAGCTCACACTCTGCTACATCTTCTTTAACTACATCAGCATCTCAAACATCTAGTAGTAGTACAACTACAACAACAACAACCCAATCAACCACATCAGCAGCCAGCAGTGTGCATTCAAAATCGAATACAAAGACAGTAGCAATTGCTTGTGGTGTTGCTATACCCGTTGGTATTATAATTATATTATTAATAATATTTTTATTCTGGAGAAGAAACCGTCAACAAAAGAAAGAAGATACAGAACGTGATAGTAAAACTGATGGTCCAGCAGTCTTACCATATTCACCTGGAAATGATAGCGATACAACAGCTGATCCATTTGCTGATACTTCTTTATCTCATTCTTCTACAGCTAGAAGATTGGGAATTTCAAATGAAATGAAGTTAGATCAAAGTTCATCTTCTGATTCCGATACATCAACTTTAGAAGAAAAAGCTAGTAGTAGTGATATATTTTATGATGCATCCCACTCCCCAAGTACTGAAATGTTATTAGGAAACTCTGATAATTACTCACACGATGATTCAATGCAAAATAGGACATCTTCATTATATCTAAATAACGAACCTGCTAGCCGTAAATCATGGAGATACAACCCAGCTAGACCTCCTTATAACAAAAACGATATGAGAGACAGTTATATGTCAGTGAATACAGTTTCAACTGATGAATTATTTACTACCAATTTATCCAGCGAAGAAGATATTAATAAAGACCCAAGAAAATCTACATTAGGTCTACGTGATTCTGTATTTGGAAACAAATTGATAGATGCAAGGAACAATGTTCCAGTAAGGCATAGTTATAATACCAACACAATGCCAGTATTAGACGAACACAGCATTCACTCCAATTCTCATTCTCAAGGTACTATGTCATCATCATCGTCTGATGAATTCATTCCAGTGCAGGCAGGTGGAAAATACAATTGGGTTCAAAAAAATCAACCAAATAGAAAGCCAAGTAAAAAGAGGTTTGTTGATTTGAATGATAGCGGAAATGTTAATGTGGAGAAAGGGTTACCAGATGAAGGTCGTATACCAGAACAAATATAATGATAAATTCCAATAAGATTAAAATTGTGAATATGTAATAATTAGAGACAGTTATATAAAAATTAAATAATAATTAAAAAATAGGATAATTAATTTTTTTAATCACCTTTTCTTTGTGGTTTAAATAGAAGTCTGTTTAAGACCCCTAGCATATAAGGCAGTGTCTGTTGCACGTCTTCTACCTTCAATATATTCCATCATTTCCGAATAAGTTTCTGGGACGACAGTAGAATATCCCACATCGCCAACAGATTCCTCACTTTTATCTCTTGGAGCAAAAAATGAGAAAATAAAGCTACCAGATTGATCTTGTTTATCAGATGCTAACTGCTGTACAGAAGTATCGACTTTCACTTGTATTAGAGTACCTGGTTTTGATAGGAAATCATCTTTATTTAATGACAATTCATTCACTGGAGTTGGTTGAAAATCAGTAACTGCATTGACAAGCAATGAATGTTCAACATTTCCATCTTTGAATTTTTTTCCAGTTTCATGTAAATGTTCTGTATAAACGACAGTAGCGTTCATATGTAGAATAGAACCAACAGGAACAGGGGTTTTGAATGTTGTGGAATCTAACGAGACAAAACGTGGGAGAGCATGAGAAAAAGCAGCGGCAGAACAGTATGCTAATTCAAATGTTTGTCTCATTAAATAACCACCAAATATCATATAGGAATGTCTATTTCTATACTGAGGTTGCATAAACATTGTTGATTTTACTTCCGTTTCTTTCATACAGACAATATTTGATGGTCTATCAGTCATAGATGTTAATTCCTTTGAAGCGCCCCATAAGTTATGAATAATTTGTGATTCTTCGTTAGTAGGTGGATTTTTGGCTAAGTTTGAATTGATTGCTTTCAATTTTTTAGCTGCCATACGTGATTCAGCACGTTTAAAATCCATCCATTGTTTTTCATTCAATGGTAATAACCTATTAATTGCTAATGATTTATGAGTTTCGGGATTTCTTGCTACAAATGTGAATGATGCTGTTAAAAATATAGCATCATCGGGTAATGATTCTTCAGTAATTTCACCAGAAATTTTTTCTTTTATAGCTCTTGCTGTAATGGCAATTTCCATAGAAGATCTGCCTGTGTATATAACTGAACCAGATAATATTATATTAGAATTGGCTATAGTATCAATAGGTTTCAAAAGATAAATTCTGTCAACAGATGCTGTAACAATCATTGGTTCCACAGGAGAAGTATGTTTGTAAGCAATTTTCCCAGCAAGTGAATCTAAATCTTGGAATAATTGACCCATTCTAAGTCTACCTGCAGCATTAACATAGAAATCAGCAACCACTGGGTTTTCCTTGAAGGGCAAAACAATATAGGCAAATGAATCTTCTCTTGTCTTATCAACAATATCTGTCGATTTAATATGATTATAAACATATGAATCAATTACTCTACCTTGTTTCAATTGCTTCTTACGTTCAGCTAGAGCATTCAACCAAGTAGCTTCAAATGTTTTAACTGAATCATTTGCTACACGTTGATATTCGTAATAATCAGCTTTCTGTGTTGATGTTGCATCAGGTCTGGTAGTTAAATCATCATTAGCAGCATGATTAAAAGTATATTTCAAAATATTTGAGCTACTAAAAGTTCTAACAGATAAAGATCTGTTAACATTTGCAATGGTACTTGGTTGATTATTTAGCAACCATTTTTTGGAACAAATATTACGTGAAATTTTTAACATAATAACGTTAATGCTTATTTAATTCACTTCAAATGCACAGAGATGTTAAATCCCAAGCCTGCACGTAATGAAGTTGGTACCTATGTTGTAAAAAAGATCTCCAATCATAAATACAGGCTATTGTATTACCATATATCTCTTTTATTCATTGAAGAAATATAAATAGTCATCCAATAGAAATCATCACTCCCCTGTTGTTGTAAATAAGAAATTTTTCACTTTTTCCACCTAAGGCGCTAGCAGTGGTGATGGTAGTGATGAAACTTTTAAACACAAAATAAATTGGTTAAATGGATGAACACAGCTTACCATTGATGCTTAAGAAGTCAAGTCTATAGTTTAATAGTAATGTTCTCATCATGATTTGCATTAAAAATACATATAATGCACGAACTCCTATCCGAATACAATGCGAAGCTTACTTCACCAAATCAAATGCATCGTGTGTGTAATATAACGTCACAACTTAAATGTACGGAATGGACATAATAATAACCTTATAATAAAGAAGTGGACAACAATAACATCTTGCAAATAAACTGCTTACAATAAATAGTCAACTCTTCTATATATTTTCCCCCTTTTGTTTTGTTCAAAAGAAGATATTCTACGATCACTTATTTACCAGATCATACAGATCGAATGCAAGTAACAAGAAAGAATTAGTAAAATAAAGCACTAAAAAGTACAACAACCACTAGTTCAGTAACTTATCGTTTCGGTGTAGAGATGATTTTCCTCTAAAATAGTAAGATAACTAAGAATATAACAGAAACTATTTCACAATTTTTCATTTATTTTATCATATTCCTTTAGAAAGAAAGACCTTTGTGTAATTTTAATCTTCCCCGCCTATAATTTGAAAAATAAAAAAAATAGAATAAAAATGAAAATGAAATAGAAGAGAAAACTTAGAAATACGAATGATAATATTGTTATATCATATCTTGAATATTTTTTTCATCTGATAGGGACCTAGTTTCGTATACTTATTGTATTTACATTTACTTTCCAGTGTTCTGGTTAATATTTTCTTTTTCAACAACACGTTTAGATCTACATCATTGAACTGATAGATAGGTGTTCTTTTATACTTAAGGTACCCGTGATTGTGATATTATTTATTTATTTATTTAATTAACTAGAGGTTTACTATATTTGCAAGTAAATGCTAATTAGTAACCACAAATGGGACTACGGAAAGACGAATCTGATGAAGAAAGAGATAGACTTTACGAAAAGCTATTCAAAAGATTGGATATTAACGGTAATGGACGAATCGATTTCCATGAATTAAGTGAAGCTTTTGTTAAAAATAATCATCCCTTACAAAATAATGATGAAGCATTAGAAAAATTGTTCCATGCTATGGATGTTGATAAAAATTCAATTATTGATTTAGATGATTTTAAAAAATATGCAAAAATTGCAGAATCACAAATTGAAACTGGATTTAATAAAATTGATAGTGATAAAGATGGTAGAATTAAACCATCTGAAGTATCAAAATATCTTTCTACTCTTTCAAATCCATATAGTCCCGCTGCTACTATAACAAATTCTGATAAGAATGTTATAAATCCTAATAATATATTACATAATAATGAAACGAACAATACTAATACTAATACTACTACTAATAATAATAATAATAATGATACTAATAATAAAAGGAATAAAATTAAAGATTTAAATAATCAGGACTCAAATAAATTTACAAAATTCGCATCATGGGCATTTCATATGAAATCCTTACCAATACAACCTGCACCATCATCAATAAAAGATGAATATATTACATACGATCAATGGAGAGATTTTTTACTATTGATGCCAAGAGGAAATGGATCACGTCTTCAAACTGCATATTTTTACCTATTTAAAGAAGATGTTGATTTATCTTCTGAAGGTGATGTCACATTAATTAATGACTTTATCAGGGGTTTTGGATTTTTTATAGCGGGAGGTGTCTCTGGTGTGATATCACGTACTGCAACAGCACCATTTGATAGATTAAAGGTTTTCCTGATAGCTAGAACAGATTTATCATCCACTTTATTGACTTCAAAAGAAACTTTATTAGCTAGTAAACCGAACTTAAATTTAGACAAAGTTAGGTCACCACTAATAAAGGCAATTACATCATTGTATAAGCAAGGTGGATTGAAGGCATTTTATGTTGGTAATGGTTTAAATGTTGTAAAAGTTTTCCCAGAAAGTTCAATGAAATTTGGATCTTTTGAAGTTACAAAGTCTATTATGACACGACTTGAGGGTTGTAAAGATAAAAGTGAATTGTCAAGATCATCGACATATATTGCTGGTGGTCTAGCAGGTGTTGCAGCACAATTTTCAATCTATCCAATTGATACTTTAAAATTTAGAGTTCAATGTGCTCCATTGGGTAACAATAATTTGAAAGGTAATCAATTACTAATCGAAACAGCAAAGCAATTATATCGAGAAGGAGGGATTAAATTGTTTTATAGAGGATTGACAGTAGGTATAATGGGGGTTTTTCCATATGCTGCTCTTGATCTAGGTACATTTACTGCACTTAAAAAATGGTTCATTGCAAAACAGTCGCAAAAATTAGGAATATCAAAAGATGATGTTGTATTAAGTAATTTTATCGTATTACCAATGGGTGCATTTAGTGGTGCTGTTGGTGCAACTGCAGTTTATCCAATTAATTTATTAAGAACAAGATTGCAGGCCCAAGGGACCTTTGCTCATCCATATAGGTATACTGGTTTTAAAGATGTATTAAAGCAAACAATTCATAGAGAAGGTTATCCCGGTTTATATAAAGGGTTATTACCAACATTAGCAAAGGTTTGTCCTGCCGTTTCGATTAGTTATTTATGCTATGAGAATTTAAAAAGAATAATGGAACTGGAGTAACCCTTTTTCGAAATCAAAGATAAATTTCTATACAAGAGGAAGCATTTTTTTTTTACTTGCTGACATTTATAAAAATGTTTTTTTTATCATATTAATATTCAGAAACAATTTTCATTTAAATATACCTTTGAGAAGGCATTACTTGTTTATAAACTATATTAAAGTTAAAACTATTAATAATTTTTTTTAATTTTATTATTTACACTATAAAAAATTAATTTTAATGTATAGAATATATATATATATTCAACAAATTTAGAAGCACATTATTAATTCTATATTTTTTCCTATTTAAAGTGAACTAAAGACAGGTAAACTTTCTTTAACTGAATATAAATTATCAAAATTAGAATTTGGCAATGATAAATGTTCACAGTAATTATAAATAACTAGAGGGCCAACATCACAACCAACCAGAGAGATCATTTTAATTTTTGGTTTGTTGAAATGATTATCATCTGTGATATTAGGGAGATTTTCATCTTCGTTACATTTTGCCCAATTAGTATCTCTTTCAAAGTCTACCCTTTCCCTTTCATTAGTAATTATTTCAAGTGATTGAGCTTGTTGTCCTACCTGTAAGTCCATGGTATTAATCATAACTTCAAAAATCACTGTATCTTCTTTGAAAGAATTTAAATTTTCCAGGGTTTTGATTAAACTATTAAGGCTGGATCTTAACTCGTCGTAGACTTCTTGCTCTGATAAAGTTCCAATGTCTTCTACATGTTGAAATTCACTAAAGTCCAATACATATCGTTCAATACATGTGTTTTCTTCTTTAGTCACTACACATATTGAGATTTTATATATATGCAAAAGTTTACTCAATATATCAGAAATTAATTCCTCGATATAATTTTGTAGTCCAGAATGTCTATTTATGGGCACAAACTGCGGTAAGTTAAAAGCTTGATAACTAGTTAAATCAAACGATTCGGGAGGATATATATTTCTATAGTATAATATTAAATTAATATAACATTTCAAATAAACTCTAATCCACTTATGTATCCATTTGTTCATATGCTATATATTATATTTGTCTCTGCGTTATTATATTATCTACACCTATTTACTCCTTATTCTTCAACAATAATACATTACTAAATATATATCATGGTTATTTTATGCATTGTATACAAATCACGTAATCAAAAATTTATTCAGTTATTACGCGTAACTGTGTTTCTAAATTACAAAAACTCATTACATCAAATATAGAAGGCAGTTAATAACAGAATATTATTGGAAATTAAAATAGATGACTATGATCAAAGTCACTGCAAGTAATGAGTAAAATTAATGCTATTTCTGGCTTCGATGTTCATAGAATTACATCAGGTCAAGTTATTATTGATTTAACGACAGCAGTTAAAGAATTAGTAGATAACAGTATTGACGCAAATGCTCATCAAATCGAAATAACATTCAAGAATTATGGGATCGATTACATAGAATGTTCTGATGATGGCGATGGTATTGAACCTTCAAATTATGATTTCTTGGCTCTGAAACATTACACTTCAAAAATATCAAATTTTCAAGATGTATCTACTGTAGAAACGTTAGGGTTTAGGGGAGAAGCTCTTTCTTCATTATGTGCAATCTCGAAGATAGTAGTTACGACGACAGTCTTTCCACCAAAGGCAGATAAATTAGAATATGATATTACCGGACATCTATCCTCGAAGACTACAACGTCAAGAAATAAAGGGACAAGTATACAAGTATCTGATTTATTTCATAATTTACCGGTACGAAAGAAAGAGTTTGTCAGAACAGCCAAAAAACAATTCACAAAATGTATTAATTTGTTACAAAGTTATGCAATTATTCAGGATGATATTAAATTTACAGTTTGGAATATTAATAATAGCGGTAGAAAGCAACAGTTAATTTCAACCATGAGAAATAAGAATATTCAGAAAAATATTTTGAATCTTTTCGGATCAACTAGTTTATATGGATTGTCTGAGATTGATTTGAATCTTGATTTGAATCCATATAAACCTCAGATGATGAAGAAATACATTGAAGATCAAAACTTTGACGATTTTAATTATGAAATAGGCGTCAGTGGCTTCATCTCTAAAAATTCCTTCGGTTGTGGACGTAATTCTAAAGATAGGCAGTACGTATATATTAATAAAAGGCCAATAGAATACCCATTACTTCATAAATGCTGTAATGAAGTTTACAGGACATTTAATAATGTACAATATCCTGCTTTCTTTTTAAATTTCAAGTTATCCACTGATTTGATCGATATTAACGTCACACCAGATAAGCGTACTGTTCTACTTCATAATGAAAGATATGTTCTTGATATATTCCGAGATGAGTTAGTCAAATATTTTGACAATCAAGAACTATTATTACCAAAACAAACTACAATCAAGCCTGAATACCCTGCTCCAAAAAGGCAAAAAGTCTTATCAAATTATAATTCTTCTCAAAACCTAGAAAATAATGAAGAAGAGCATGATGATGATGAGAAGGAAAATTATGATGAAGATGGGGAGGAAATTCACAACAATTCTCAACTAAATTTTGTAAGAAGTACCCAAGATGAGCTTCCTAAAAATAAGAAATATCGTGACGATGTAATAGATGATCAAAAATCTAGTGAAATAGATATCCCTTTTCAAGCAAATACACAATTAAGTAATATAGATTCGACAATGAATAGTGATAGCGAGAATATAGATAATGCATCAGTTTACAAGCACGAAATAAATACATCTTCTCAAGATAAGTTGAATAGCACATCTCAAAGTGAAGATATTCCTGATTCACCACTGCTTACTTCTTTGAGAAGTAGTAAACGTGATTCACATGCCTTATTAACTTCTTTTATTAACCCAAATTTTGAAAAGGAGCAACATAATTCATCGCAGAAAGACAATTATGAAATAGAAAGTGAACAGTTATATGTTGAAGTCGATGGGTTAACAAGTGAACATACTGTAAAAGTTACAGATGATGACAAGTTGTTATTTGTGACAAACGAATCAGATGATAATCATAGTCTACCACATTGTTGTGATCAGGCAGAATCTGAATCTGAAAGCAGTGATGGGGATGCCTCTTTGAATGTAGAATTGGCTAGCCAAGAAATAAATGTACGGACACCAATATCGTCATCTTTGGGTGAACCATTGATGAAATATAAAGTAAGATCTTTAACAGATGATTTGAATACAACCCTTGTGAACGAATCGATATATTCATCATCTATTATGATTAATAACTTTAGTGAACTAATCAATCGTTCGAATATCTTAAAAAATATAATTGATAAAGAACATAGGATAAAGCATGAAAATAGTATTGAAAAGAAACATAAAATTGAGGATATGGAAGAGGGTGAGAATTATCTTACACTTACCGTGAAGAAAGATGATTTTAATAGAATGAATGTAGTGGGGCAATTCAATTTGGGATTTATTATTGCTACTCATAAATCAAATGATAAATATGACTTATTTATTATTGATCAGCATGCTAGTGATGAAAAATATAATTTTGAAACCTTACAAAAAACCACCATATTTAAATCACAACGTCTAATTGCGCCACTGTCAGTCGAACTTAGTGTTATCGATGAATTATTGGTAATGGAAAATATCGAAATTTTTGAGCAAAATGGGTTTAAAATTGAAATGAATGAAAATGAAGATCAAGGTGCTAAAATTAAGTTAACAAGTCTTCCTGTATCAAAAAGAACATTATTTGATATCAACGATTTTAATGAATTGGTCCACCTAATAAAAAGTAGTGTCGGTATCAATAAAAAAAGCATAAAATGTTCCAAAATTCGTTCCATGTTTGCTATGAGGGCTTGTAGGAGTAGTATTATGATTGGCAAGCCATTAACTAAGAAAATAATGAGCAAAGTTGTAAAACATTTGAGTGAATTGCATAAACCATGGAATTGTCCGCATGGTAGACCTACAATGAGACATTTAACCGAATTGAATGATTGGGATTCCTTTACAGGTGATTATGAATTGTAAATTAATCAATTTTTATAGATACCTTTATAGATATATGAAATAGTGAGTATGTTTGAAAATGAAAATAAAAATAAAATGTAATGCAAAATATATAAAAGCGAATAAATGGATATATAGCCAAGGATAAAAAAAATGTTACTTGTTTCCAATAATTAAAAAAGTCATAGGAAGGAAAAATTAATAATAATTACAATAGGTTTTAAACTCTATAAGAACCTCTTAACATCATACTTATTTGTTCAACATCCAGTCGTTGAATGAACAAAATTCTTAATAAACCGATCATAGTAATAAAACTTGCTACGCCAACAGGCACAACACAAAATACAGTAATATTATATAAATCAATTGTTCTTTTCTTCGTAAATTTGAAAGATTTAGACGCTTTCTTGTTCTTCTTTCTGTCTTTTTTATTTTGGTTGGAGGTATATGATTGAGGACTCGTAGAAGAAGCCCTACTACTGGTATTACTACCACTGGTGGTTGAATTGTTAGTTGTACTATCATCTTCTACATTATATGTGTTAATATCTGTTTCTTCTTCTTCTTCTTCTTCTTCGTGACTTAAGTAATTTAAATTTGATGATAGATAACTTTGCCAAATATAAACGGCAGTTAATATACAACTTATTAGAATCCATGTATGTAAATAATAATCACTTTGAGGAGAAAATGATGTCAGTAGTACTAATTCAATTGTAACTAATAAAATTGACATGGAGAACATTCTTAGAATAGCTGCAACAGTTGAATATTTAACTATCCAACGTACCATCAATGCGTCTAAGATTGAATAGGTTAAATATAATGATACTAAACACCATAGAGAACATAATAAATATTCTGAGGAGCCAGGTTTAATTAAAGAATCTAATAGTGAAGGATCTTCATAATTTATTGGTTTATCGTTTGTATTTATTGGTAAAGATGATGAAGATGAAGTTGGAGTTATGAATGATGAAGATAATGATTCATTATTATGTGTAATAGTGGAATTGTTGTTGTTATTAATCATATACGTTTGCCATAATAAAGATAATATTTCAGTAATTGATTGAATATCATAAATATGAATATTTTGTTTTGATTGAAACAATACTTCATAGGCTTTTTGTAATGAACTGAAAAAATAAATAATTGGTAATAATAATGAAAAATCTCTACAAATTGCCATTAATAAATGTTGTTTTGCAGTTAGATGACTTAATGACAAAGTTTTCACTGATGAATAAACTTTAAAAAATGGGAGTCCTTTCTTTTTTTTATTTGAAATCGAAGTGGAAGATGAGGAATGTAATGTATTATTTATATTACTGTTATTGTTTGTGTTGTTATTCATATTGTTTATATTTGTATTTGAAGTGCTATTGTTGTTGTTGTTGTGGTGGTGGTGGTTGTGGTTGTTTCCCTCTGCTAAATAGTCGTTATCGTCTGAATCATCACTGTCATTATTATTTGTGTTACCGTTACCATTGGCGTTATTATTCTTGTAATGGTGATAATGATGATGGTGGTGATGGTGATGTACAGCAGAAGATGAAACTAAAGAAGATGTGCTATCATTATTACGAGTATTCTGAGATGTGTTTATACTTGACTCAGTATTTATATTCGTATCTATGAAATCAGTCATATATAGTTGTTGTGAAGCATCTAAATATGTACAGCTATGATCTTTTTATGGTTTGTCAGAAGATTCAATAATATGTGTTTTATATTATACATAAATATTTATACATCAATCACAACTATATACTCATATGAATTTCAGATAATTTTCTTTCTTGAAAATCGCAAACAGAGTTACAAACAAAATCTTAAAAATCCAGTTTCTAGTATGTACGAAAAATATTGGAATTCGTAAATTTCTGACAAAATTTTTCAAAAATTCATTTGGAAAAAATAAATATTTTATGTGAGTATACTACTTACTATAAGCGAATGACTTATATAGAGACAGACAGTAATGTTTTTACAAATTATATTGAACAATCAACTATATCTTTCACATGCAATGGTTGGCTGTGATCAAGAGTATCTATATACACCAATGGGGGGTACATGCAAGAGCAAAAGAAGATAAAAGGAGAGTACATTGGACTATCCTGCATCCTTAATTATGCACTTGTTTTTAGTAAAAATATGAATGTTCCTCAATGAAATACTCGATCATAATAGCAACTGCAATAAATTTAATGACAATAGTATATATATATATATATATATAAATATTCTGTGTATATCGTTTACTTCACGATGGGTGTGAATGGTATCGATATATACCACTGTCGCCCTTTAACAGGGTAACAATTCAGCCTCCCCCCCAACCCACCCAGCCAGGAAAATATGAAATGGCTGGTTAATAAAAAGTGTTTTAAAAATAAAACAAGATGGTGTGTGTGGTAATTATAGAAGAGATATTATATTATGTTATATGATGTGATATGTTATGTTATAATGTCAGTTTTAATTATATGGAGGTGGAAGGCAGAGATAAATAAAAATTTGTTGATAAATTATCTTTATTGTCTTGATGGAATTACTTATATAGAGAGAATAATGAATATTCGTTTTCCAATTGTGGAAGGGAGTGTATGTTTGAAATAAGAATATAATTAAATATAGATTACTTTTTAAACCATCTTGTGTGTGTGGATATAAGCATATATATATGTATGTATGTGTGTGTATGTGTGTGTATTGAACCCAATCGTTGAGAAATAAAGAAGTGTGACGAGGATGTCAGAATATTTCATAGATGATGATAGTATTCAAATACGAAATAGATTAGAATTAAATATGGAAGAATATCCATTGAATGAGAATATGGTTAATGATACTAGATTCGATGAACAAAGAAGTGTGATACAATATGATAATAATATTGGTAAATCAATTAATACATCATATAGATTATTAAGTGAAGAATATGATGATTATCACAGAGAAATAATGAATGGCAGTATTATTAACAACAATAATAATAATAATTCATATAATGTAAATGAAAATAATATTATAATACGAACCGATAATAATACAAATAATAATAGAAATTATTTAAATGAATTTACAAGATGGAATAATTATAATAAAAAAAAAATTGGAGATTATGAAAAAATTCCTAAAATGGTAAATAATAGTAAAATAAAGCCAAGAGTTTCATTAAAGAGAACAGATTTTACTACAAAGAAGGAATTTAATGAATATAATTCAAAGAAAAGGAAAATATTCCATAAAGGGTTTTTCAAAAGGAATAGTAACAGTCAAAGCAGAAGAAGTGATAATAATGCAAATAGTGTGAATTCACGGGTAAAATGTCATACGAGGAATAGATCTAAGTTTAGAAGTAGGACAGAATTAGAATCTATTATAAATTATGTTGATTTACGGACTTTAGAACAAGATGAGGGTGATGATGGAACAAATACGATTAATAATGAAAGTATTAAATTTCTTATAAGGCAGAATAAATTGTATAAAATTAATCCTGATTTAATGGTTGACTTAAATTCTACAATTAATAGAAGATTAAGTAATAAGAATAATAATAATAATAGAAGGAAAAATTCAATAATTAAACGAAATAATGTTATACCAGTTATTATTACCCATGGTACTGGTGCTAATGCTATTGCCAAAGCAAATGCTAATGCTAATGCTAATGCCAATAAACACAATATTAAAAGAGGTAGTAATACAATTTGTACTACAAAAGTAAACAAGTATAAATTAAATTCAAATGAATATACAATACATAAATTATGGAAAGAATATTTAAGGTTAATAATATTACAAAGAATTAAATTAAGATTGTCTTTATTACGTACAGATTCAATCGAATCATTGGGGTAAGATATTAATGGAAGGTAATAGCGAGTAAACTAACTATATTTTACAATCACTAATTGTAAAACAGACTAAAATAGATTAAACTAGACTAAACTAAACTAAGCTCATTTCATCTCATCTCATCTCCAATATTTATAAATATAAAATAAAATAATAATGACGGAATTTTGAGACGTTAAATTTTATGTTTTTTTTTCGCACAACAACAACAAATTAGGGACAAACAAGACGGGGACATTTTTAAAGGGACGGACAAATTAAAATCAAATCAAATCACATCTGTAATAATAATATATGCATATATATACTTCTATATACTTATATTTTTATATATTGCGTTTTTCAATATACGTATGTATGTGATGTGATATATAACAACCGATTTTACTTAATTAGATAATCCGTTTGTCCTTTTCCCTTTGTAAAATACAAATACAAATAAAAATTTACTGGAACCCCGATTAATTAATTATTTGATAATAATGCAATAGTAAATGTAAATATCAATTGTAAAACAGAAAAAATAAAAAATAAAAAATTAAGGGTAGATATTGGGTCAAAATGTACTCATATATTAAATTAAATTTTTTTGTTGAATTAATATGATACAATCATAATGAGTTTTTCCATTTATCCGATGTGTATTATTATTATATATATAAATATATATAGATAGATATATACACTAAATTAAAGTGTCGTATGATTGTATTATGCTAATATTTTTAAGGGTACTTTCACTTTCACTTTCACTTTCACTTTCACTTTCACTTTCACTTTCACTAGTCATAAATTAATTTCCTTTTCCTTTCCTGCTTGTGCTGCAATCCATTAATTCATGACGTTATAGTAGTTTATCAATTTTAAATTTAATTTAATTTAATTTAATCGGAGTAATAGATATATTTTGTAAAATATTATTCCCTTAATTTGGGAAATATTATATTCATAATTCTTGGATGGTATTTAAAATATATAAATATATGAACAGTTTTATTTTTTGCATTTCCGTTGTTATATTGTTTCTTCATTTATATTATATTATTAAAATTTATATATTCTATAACAGAGACAAGAAACAATATATCTTAATATAATTTATCACAAAAAAAAAAACAAATTACACACAATCTATTATTAATTATGTCAGCAAGATTAATCGTCGGAGGTGTAGCTGCCGCTACAGCAGGATACCTGGTTTACAATATTAATTACAATAACAAACATTTACAATCTAATCATATGCATACTAGTGCCAATAATATTAGTCATGAGAAACAAAACATGCATTTCCCACTGATTGAAAAAGATAGTGATGTCACACATAGAAATGCAAATTCAAATTCAAAATCTATTTTTAATTGGGGGTTCGATGAAGCTGAAAAGAATAAAGCAAGAGCTATTGGTGAATTCGACTTGGCAAATAAAAAATATAATGACTTGTTGAAAGAATTTAAAATTAAAGAAAAAGATGGTGATACCTCTACTAAAGAAGTTGATGAACTGATTTTAAAAGATTATGCAGATGATTTGAATCTTAAAAAATCAAATTTAGAAAAGGCAAATGATGCTTATTTAAAATTTATTTCAAATAATAATTTTAATGAAATGGCAAATAAAATTGATAAACAAGATGAAAATTTTATTAAGGGCAAAACAAGTTTCTTACATTGGTTAACTCATAATGCTTTAGAAGAGGACGAATCACCATCCCAAAAACAGCAGCGAATGCAACAGCAGCAACAGCAGCAGCAACAACAACAACAACAAGAACAACAACAACAGGAAGAAAATCCTAAGAAGAGAAATGTTGAAGAAGTTGTAAGCACTAGTCTTGTTGGATGGGGAGAGAATGCACAAGAATTTGCAAAAGAAGAACTAGAAGAAAAACTAAGAAGTGAAAAGAAAGGTGAAAGTGACGCCCAAAAAAGATTGAATGAAATGAAGGATATTAAAAAGAAAGGATGGTTAACTTATAGCAAATCGCCAGATGTAGAAACTAAAATTGCTACAACTACAGCAGAATCATTAAAAGGTTGGGGAGAAAATGCAGCACAATTTGCCAACGATGAAATAGAAGATATTAAATTACAATATAAAAATATATTAACATTAGAAGATGCTAAAAAAAATGCAGATGAAACATGGGAAATTTTACAAGATTGTAAAAAACAATATGCAAATGATAATAATATTCATAATACAAGTAAAGGAAATTTCATTTGGAAAAGATTATTTTCACCTTCCGCAGCAGAAACATCAAATACTTTAAAAGAAGAACCATTAAATACAATGCAAGAATCTATTAAAAATGATTTAATTCATCATTCTAGTAAAAAAAATTTACAAATTGCACAAGAAAATTATGATTCTGCAATTGATATCCTATCAAAATTTATTGAAAATGCTTCATTAAATAAGTCAACTAATAATTCAAATTCACAGAGTAATCATGGTAAATTAGTTGGTAAATTATGGGATAGCATGAACAAATAAACATTCGTTTATATATTTTATATATATGAGTGTGCATGTGTGCATGTGTATGTGTACATTTTTTTTTTCTATTATCTTTTTAAAAAAAAGCCCCAAGCGACAGAGACTTAAGGACAATTTACATATGTTAAGTTTTCCAATACAATACATTTTATTTTAAATAAGGATGATAATCTTACTTTATGTTTTTTTTATATTCTTCTAGTTTTAAGCAATTTACACATATTCGTCATTATTAACCCCCAATCCTCTTTTTATCATCGTTATTCTCTTGTTCAAGACATCATTATATTATATCATATCATTTATGGACTATCATTACAGACAAGTCAGTTTAGGCACATACTTATATACATAAACATTTACATTTACATCTATATACATGGATTTACTTATTCTGAATAATAAGTAATACAAATAAATAATCATCACATCATGACTCTTTCAGATAACCCCCCTTCGTTCCCCTTCTTTGTCTTTTTTTTTTCACATTACCACTCCATCTCGAATCATCAATTTCTCTCTTACACAAAGATATATATATATATATATATAAAGAGAAACCCTGACCCTCATCACTTCCCCCTGTGCATACTATCGCTTATCGACTCTACGAAACCAGGTCCACCCCTCCATCGTGATCCCTCTCTTGCACTTGCAATCATTTCTTGATCATCACTATCAAGTATCATTAACTCTCATTCATCACCACCATCATCACTAACTTGACCATGATCATCACTTCTTGCCCGCTACTCTTTTCCTAATCGGCCCATTCCTCCCACAACAGCGCGTCCCTTTCTTCGCCTTTCCTAAAAAAATTAAAAAATTAAAAATTTAGAAAACAATTAGCTAAACCTCTGACGAAAATATCAAATTTTGTTAGATGAAAAAGAAATCTGAGAAGAATGATTGAAAAAAAATAAAATAACACTGATTAGTATTGGCATTCATTATTGGAAAAAAAATTAAACTAAGAGCTGTATACGATTTATTGATATATAATAATTGGATTATCCATATTAATATATATTTAGTATATTTTTTAAAGTTTGTTGGATAAATTTATTTGTTGTCATTATATATAATCAAACAGCATCATTTTTTGTCCAGCTTTTTTTTTGAAGTTATTTGAAAATTCTCTTCGTTGCTGCATCAGGTTTGAAAATAAATATTGTTAAAACCTAGAATTTTTACTGAACTGGTATTATCAACAAGAAGGATATATTACACTCTGGTATACACACATTTACCTATCCCTTTAACTAGATAAATTTCATATATTTGGTGAACTTAAAAAATTACATTAGGTTCAATAATAACTATTAAAAAAAAAGAAAAAGGTAGCACAGCTGTTTTGTGTTTTATTTTAGCCTCTTCGTAATTATAGAACATTAAAGATAATACGTTTGATAAGATATGCATTAAAAGTTTATATTTATGATGATGACTGTACCGAATAACAACAACAACAAAAATTATAATAACCATGGCGATGGTAGTAATATTTCATCTCTTAGCCATACTCAAAATAATAATGATAAATTCTTAAAGATTAGCCCCAATTTATTTACTCCAGAAAGACTTCATTTATTTGATTCAATAGATTTATATATTGAATTGATTAAATCAAATAAAAATAATGATAAATCATTTATTGAACAAGGTGAAAGGTTAAAAAATATTAGTTGGAGAATTTTAAATAAATCTTTATTAAAAGATAAAAATATAAATAAATCGAAAAAGAGAGAAGGTGTGAAAAATATGTACTATATTTTAAATCCAAACAACAATAGCAATAATAATAATAATAATAATAATAATAATCTTAGACAAAACCAACCACAATCAAATAATATTAATCATAGTAATAATACATCAGCATTTACATCATCAAACCTTCGACCCAGACAAGATAATACAAAAAATATAGCATCAACAACATTAGATAATCCACAGAATAATATAAATAAGTCTAAGACAAAACAACAAGAAAAGGATGAATCTCATTCTTCATCTACAAAATCTGAACATCAACAAATTATTTCATCGTCATCAACTAATATTATTGAAAAATACCAATTGCATAATAATAATATACATAATAGTAATGATAGTAATAATGGTACTAGCAATAATAACACGAATTATAAAAGACATGAAGATCCAGAAAATGTTGTAAAAGGGTTTGATACAAATACATTAATTACAAGAAAAACTCGTGTAAACAGCAATGCTGCTGATATAAGTGCATATAATACGGATCAATCAGCACCATCAACTGCAAAAGGAAATGCTACTATCAGCAGTGGTAGTAGTCATAATAACAATAGTGATTCAAATATACATAAACAAGATTCATTATTCGGTAATCTAAAACCAAAAAGCAAACAAAATGGTTTAACTACTACAAATTCAAAATTATTTTTCAGTAGTGAAGATGACGAATCTGACTGGAATGCACTATCTGATGAATATATTGATGATGACGATGATGATTATGATGATGAGTTGGATGAAGACGATGATGATGATAGTTTATATGATAATGAAGAAGAAGAAGATAAGTATTATAGAAAACAATGGGATAAATTATTAATTTCTAAAAACAATCCAACAAAGGGTTCAACTGAATCTCCACCTACTTCAAATCCAATTAATCCCTCCCCACATGAAAATGTTAAAAGAAGTTTATTGAGTGGTTTGTTTTTAAATAATTTAAGCAATGGTAACTCATCAATACCTTCACCAGAGAGTGATGAGAAAATTAACAAAAAAGGAAATGGGTCGGATTCATCTAAACGTTCTGTGTTTACAACAACTCAAAAGCCACAACAAACTGAAAGGCCAGAATCTTTATCATCGACCCATTCAGAACATACAAGTAGTAATAGCATTAGTGGCAATTATAGTATCAGTGGAATTCCAGCAGCTATTTCAAATAGTTCAAATAATATAAATAAGCCAACCATCAAAACATCTGCAGTCAATGTAATAGGATCAGTTTCTCCACCACATGGAACAAATATAGCATTTGACTCTCAACAGTATGTTAATTACAATCGTGGTAGTTTTAGTAGCATCGCATCTGAGTTTACTAGAGAAAGATATATACATGCATCTAATGCCCCACCTTCTGCACATACAATTTTACCTACTGCTCTATCTACGCATATGTTTTTACCGAATAATATTTATCAGCAAAGGATGGCTGCAAATGCTACAAATACTGCAAAGAGAGGATTACGGAGGGAATCTATAGATATTCCATCAAGAAATAAGGGCAATGCATACATTAAAACCCGTATGGAAATTACAGAAGAAGAAAAATTCGCTGAAACGTTTTCAAGACGTAAACTCCCCCAATCTGATACCAACAATAATAAATAATATAGGCGTATGTCCCTTCAATGATATACATTTATTTTAAACCTTAATGATATATATATATATATATATATATATTAGTTAATATAAATTTCATTCATAATATAAACGAACAAATTAATATTTTAATTTCTTAGGATATCTAACTTCTTTTTTTATTCATTTAGCATTGTAATCGTAATATAATTTGCAAGAAAGTATTTGTAGATGTGAATGTATACCCGTTTTTCTCTGTATATGTGTGTAAGCCAAGCATTATTCTCTAGTAGCAATATGAATGATAACGGTAGCGTTATATAGCATATAAGATTTTTTTACAGAAATATCCAATTTGATTATATATATTCACTGAGATATGTATAAGCAGTATAATTTTCAGTGATTCTTAAGTTGAGACTACTTATTGACAGGTTACTAGTAGTGGTTCTCATAATTGATTTAAATTCGTTCATTATGATTCGATTTTTTTTTACACTGACTTTTTAATAGGCGGCAGTTCATAAAAAATTTTCTAATGCGATGAGCTATGAAATATTATATCAGTAATGAATGGATATTTATATTTAAATGTATATATATTTGAGTAACGATAACATTTTGGAAGCCATCAAGTACAGCAGTTTATAAGAATATACACATATAAATATATTAAAAATGTTAAGAAGACAAGCCCGTGAGAGAAGAGAATATTTGTATCGTAAAGCTCAAGAGCTTCAAGAATCACAATTACAGCAAAAGAGACAAATTATAAAGCAAGCATTAGCGCAAGGTAAACCTCTACCGAAAGAAATTGCAGAAGATGAACAATTACAAAAAGATTACAGATATGATCAAACTATCCGTGGAGAACAAGAAGATGGAGTTGATGAAGAAGTTGATGACGAATACGCAGCAAGTAGTGGTATCACTGAACCAAGACTTATTGTTACTACATCAAGAGACCCAAGTACTAGACTATCACAATTTGCCAAAGAAATTAAATTATTATTCCCAAATGCTGTTAGATTGAATAGAGGTAATTATATTATGCCAAATTTAGTTGGTGCTTGTATTAAATCAGGTACTTCAGATTTAGTTGTATTGCATGAACATAGAGGTGTTCCAACATCATTAACTATTTCACATTTCCCACATGGTCCAACTGCATTTTTCACATTACATAATGTTGTGTTAAGACATGACATTTTAAATCACGGTAATCAAAGTGAAGTAAATCCACATTTAATATTTGATAATTTTACCACACCATTAGGTGAAAGACTAGTGAAAATCCTAAAACATTTATTTTCGCCAGGTCCAAAGAAAGATGCAGCAAGAGTTATTACTTTTGCTAATAGAGGTGATTTTATTAGTGTTAGACAACATGTTTATGTGAAGACACGTGAGGGTGTTGAAGTTGCAGAAGTTGGTCCAAGATTTGAAATGAAACTATTTGAATTAAGATTAGGTACATTAGACAATAAAGATGCAGATATTGAATGGAAATTAAGAAGATTTGTAAGAACTGCCGGTAGAAAAGATTATTTATAAAAAATATAAATGTATATAAATATATTAAATAAAAAAAAACAATGAATAAAAATATAACTATATTAATTATATAGGAGAATTACTGAATTATATACATAGGTTCTGTATATATGTTTATATGTATATATATTTACGTATTTTTGAAACATAAAAATCAGTATGAAGAAGCTAAAAATGAATATGTCTAAATGTAAAATAATTAAAAGAATATTGAATTTAATAAAAGAGTTGAAACAGACTAAATATAATAATTTTAAATCTATATTATATTAACTTAGAGTATTATCAATTGTGGGAGAGTCATTTGTGCGACTAATTTTTTTTCTTAATACTGCTCCAATAGTATCAGTCTGCAGTGGTGATACGGTGTCTCCGTATCTGAATATTTGACTTGGAGATCGTCTTCTTCTAATGTTGTTGTTGTTGTTATTATTATTATTATTGTTATTATTATTATGACCATTATTATTCATTGAAGATAACGATGGTGAAGAAGAAGGTGTCAACGGTGGAGATAAACCAGTTGAATGTGAATATGTTCTTGCTCTAAATAGAGGATTAATGCTTGAATAATGTGGTGGTTGGTTATTACTATTATTATTATTATTGTTATTGTTACTATTAGTATTATTATTTGATGAGGTGTAAGCAGTTGAAGATGACCTTGTTCTTAGAATTTTTGGACCTAAAAAGTGTGGATGTGGATATTGTAAGAATGCAGAAAATGTATTAGGGTTATTATTATTAGTGTTGTTGTTGTTATTATTGTTATTATTAAGCGTTTCTTCATCTTCTTCATCTTCTTCTTCATCATCAGTAGAACAAGATTCACTTTCTGATGAATCTATATGAAAATTTGAGAATTTTTCTAATTTTGAATCATCTTTTGATATTTTTCTTGAATCCATATTTGAATTAAATGGGTTATTAAATTGAGTTGGTGATACTAAATTATTATTTTGTGGAGGTTGTGAAAATTGTTGATTTTGATTTTGATTTTGAATTGGGGATGTATTTAATTCATCAGATAACATATCAGCATAAGAATAAAATCTTAGTACCCTGTTGTTGTTGTTACTGTTGTTATTATGACTTGTATTTTCTACTGTACTGTTAAATCTTGGTGAATATGCATTTGAATAAGATCTTGATAGATACAAACGTGGAGACATGTTATTGTTATTGTTTGTATTACTTGGAGTGTGAGAATATGATTTCGATAAAGATAGATTATTGTTGTTGTTATGATAATTCCCTAAAGCCATATCCAAACCTATTGTAGACGGTCTTCTTGAATAAATCATGTTAACATCATTTAAATCCATATTTTCATCTGTTATTATTGAACAACTTGCATCTAAAGCAGGAGGTATTAAATTTTCTAAAGTATGATGAGCAGTTGAATTAGCTGTGAATGGATTGTTGTTATTAACATCATAACTATTATTAAGCGTGCTTGTATTTGTTAAACTGGGAGATAATACATTTGCATTTGCATTTGGATTTGCATTTGTGTTTGTGTTTGTATATGGATTTGCAGAAGATATACTATTATAACTTTGATGTCTTGATAAAGACAATGGAGAAGAAGGAGTAGTTGATAATAAATTTTTATTATTGTTATTACAATTACCATTACAACTATTGTTAATAAAATTTGGGCATGTATAGTTATTTGTTGCAATATAAGGATCTTCTACATTTCTTTCAAAAATCAAACTATTTTCATTTGGCATCATCATTTCACCATCATCATCATTACTGTCATTACTGTCATTATCATTACTGTTATAACCATAACCATTTGTATTGTTATTATTATTATTATTTATATTAGTTGTATTATTCTCAGTATCGTTGTCAATAGTACTACTCATGGTATATGATATTATATTATATTATATTATATTGTATTATATTATATTATATTTACAACCGAGTGGAAAGGAAAGGAGAAAAGAATACTTTTTGATTTAGTTTCTTTTAAAGAGAATAGAATAAATTATAAGTTAAAAAAAGTATAATACAAAAGTATAAATATATGAATACAATGCAATTAAGTTCTTTATATACAAATAATATGAAAAAGTTAAAAAATTACATTAAGAATTGAAAGGAGAAAGGGGGGGTAAGATAGGATAGGATAGGATAGAATATATATAAGGAAGAAAACCAATATATACTACAAAAATAAAATACATCAAAAGTATTAAAAATATAAAAATACATTTATCAACTTTTTTGAGCAACAAACAATACAGAATTTCAATTTTACAAAAAAACATGGAAAACAAAATTAATATGAATAGAGAGAGAGAGAGAAAAGAGTAATAGCCATAGCAATTCACTTCAATTGGGAATAAGTGAAGTGGGAAATACAACACAAAATTTATTTTATGTTATGTTATGTTATTTCCACAATACAGTTTGTGCTAGTGTGTTCTGTTCTTCCTTTCCTTTCCTTTCCTTTCCCCAGATTGTGTAATTCAAAGAGTAAAAAAAAGGTAACAAGAAGAATTGCAGCAGTAGCAGTAGCAATACAAAATACACTACAATACAATCCCGCCACACCCATTACTTGTCCGTATAGAGAGAGTCTATCCCCCCCCCCATCCTATCCTATCCTATCCCCAGGTTAAGTCAAGTTTAGTGTAATTTGCTGGGGGGGATGGCGGATGGGGGATTCCATCCCCTTTTGCGAAATTTAAAATTTAAAAAAAACTAAATAAAATTAGATACTATTATTGCTATTTTGCTGTATTATAGAAGAACCACTGCGTTATATTACTGTAAAGGGTAATTTGACTAGTGGTATAATTATTTGCTTGGGGGGTGGGAGGTGGAACCAAAGAAGAGAACTAATTTGCACTACGGTAGTTTCATATCAATTTATCTATCTCTCTATCTCTCTATCTTAACTCTTAACGTGCTATTAATACGGTTATAATACATTTATATTTATCACGTTGTTTTCTTGGGTTAATATTGCATTTTGTTTTACCCCAATCTTAATTCTAATATGAATGTGGGTCCCCCCCTTGTTTTTCTTATTGTTTTGTTTCTTTTGTTAGTGTATTACTTAAATACCAATATCGCCAACTGTTAAATATATCTATATTATTATGTATTTTTGCATATATGATATGCAGATTATGTCACGGGATGTCTACTTGCAGTTTGCAAACTGCAAACTGCAAACTGCAAGTGAAAAAGAAAAGACTCTGGTCACATCCCGACTTTTCCCACTCCAGTCATGCCACCCCTTTATTCCTGTTACGGCACTCGCCGGTGCACCGTACACACACGGACGTTATGTTCTTTTGGAGTTGGATTTCCGTTCCCATATCTATCACAATAAATATAACTATTAAAACCGTTTGGAAAGTGGCCGGGTAGTAGAGTAATGTGCCCTAACTAAAATATTAACACAAAATATGTATAGTAATTTCATTCTAAATTTTTTTTTTTCGTTGGAAAAAATCTTTTTTTATATTGTATTGCAAATCTTATATATTGTATGGTATTCTATTATATTATATTTTACAGTTAAGGATAAGTATTATTACAATTAAAGTATTATAATTAGGGAAATGCAATATACAAGATTGCTAGTAACGGTAGTACATTGTATGGATAAGTATATCCATACATATACAATACAATTGTATATGTGTTGTTATATAATAAAGTTAACATTTAATGATGAGGTATATGCGTTATCGTATTGAAATATTGTTTAAGTACAATATAATAGGAAAACATTTTAAAAACAGATTATTATCACTGAGTTAACTTATATAACAAACACATATTTATATATATATCTTACTTATTTATTCATACCCATTTGCATCTTGTCCTGTCTTGGTCCTGTCCTGTCGTATTCGCACTTGAACTACCGCCAATTTTGATTTTCAAAAATATTATTACCACTGTCATCATCATTTAGTTATAGATAGAGACAACACAAACACAAACACAAACACAACTGCAAATGCAAATGACGGTGATATATTATATCTATTCTCTATATTCTCATTCAGCCTTGGGTTATTCTTACTATCAATGTTCGTAAATAATTCTCTTTTTTGAAATATTCAAATAGGGAGCAAACAAAGAGAAATAAGTCATCATATTACAATATTGATAAGATTTTTATATTGTATTGTATTATTTCCATTCTTGTTTTCATTTAGTACAATATTTCATTTTAACGTGGTACGATACTATTCCTTATTCCTTATTCCTTTTTTTCTGTTTTTGATTTTTGATTTTTGTTTTTACAAAAGAAAAATTTAGAAATATAGCTTTTTTTTTCCTTTATTAATCAAGATTACATATATATATATATATATATATATATCTATTATATTGGTACTCATTTAAACAGTTAAACTATACATTCACAACAACAATAACAACAATATCAATTACAATTGCAATTGCAAAATGTTAAGAGTACTTACAAGATGTTCAAATCAAAATTTAAGAAGAATTAATTTATTAAGATTATATTCTTCTTATCCACCATATACTGTTATTGATATGCCTGCACTATCGCCAACAATGACTCATGGTAATTTATCAAGTTGGGTTAAAAAAGAAGGTGATAAATTATCTGTTGGTGAAGTATTAGCAGAAGTAGAAACTGATAAAGCTGTAATGGATTTTGAATTTCAAGATGATGGTTATTTAGCAAAAATTTTAGTTAAGGAAGGTACAAAAGATATTCCTGTTAATAAACCAATTGCAATCTTCGTAGAAGAAGAAAGTGAAATTGCAGCATTTAAAGATTTTAATTTATCTTTATTAGCTGATAAATCAGATACTTCTGCATCTGCATCTTCTACTACTACCACACCACCACCACCGCCACAAGAAGATACAAAACAAGAAACTCAACAAACTGCTCAATCTTCAACTACTTCATCTTCTTCTTCTTCAAACTTAAATGTTGGAGGTAGAATCATCGCATCTCCATTAGCAAAAACTTTAGCTTTAGAAAATGGTGTTGCTTTGAAAAATATTACAGGTACTGGTCCAAAAGGTAGAATTATTAAAAAAGATATTGAATCATACTTGAAAACAGCTACTGCCGCCGCTCCAGCTGCTACTACTACTACTGCTGCTACCTCAGCTGCTACCACTACCCCAGCGGCTCCTGTAGCAAGTACAATTGCTGGTAACGAATATGAAGATATTGAAATTTCAAATATGAGAAATATTATTGGTAACCGTTTATTACAATCTACTCAATCAATTCCTTCTTACCTTGTCTCTTCAGATATTTCAGTTTCAAAATTATTGAAATTAAGATCTTCATTAAACAATGATCCATCAAATAATTCAACAGCATCAGATTTCTATAAATTATCAATTAATGATATTTTAATCAAGGCAATCTCTTTAGCTGTCAAAAGAGTTCCAGAAGTTAATTCTTACTGGTTACAAAATGAAAATGTTATCAGACAATTTAAAAATGTTGATATTTCTGTCGCTGTAGCTACTCCAACAGGTTTAATAACTCCAATTGTTAAAAATGCAAACTCAAAAGGTTTAGTATCAATTTCAAAAGAAGTTAAAGATTTAGTCAAACGTGCTAAAATTAATAAATTACTTCCAGAAGAATTTCAAGGTGGTACTATTTGCATTTCTAATTTAGGTATGAATAATGCTGTTTCAATGTTTACTTCGATCATTAATCCACCACAATCATCTATATTAGCTATCGGTACTACAAGAAGAGTACCAATTGAAGATGTCGTTGCTCCAAATGGTATTTCATTCGATGATGTCATTACAATTACTGGTACTTTTGATCATAGAACTGTTGATGGTGCAAAAGCTGGTGATTTTATGCGTGAATTGAAAAAAATTATTGAAAATCCATTGCAATTGTTATTATAAGTATTTAACTATATATTTTATATTATTTATATTTCTCTTTTGTACATAAAATAATCACTATTTCATTTAGTGAAAAAAATTATAATAAATAAATTAAATTTCCTTAAATATTTAATCAACATTACTATACTCAAATTAAAATTGAGCATTAATGCACTAATGGCGGCGATACTGAAACAAAGTGAAAATATATTTTGAAAAAAAAAAAAAAAAAAGGTTTAACATATATTGAAGTAAGAGAAGGCGATGGATAGCATAATTTATACAGTATAATAACACATTATACTATATCTATATGAACTTAGCATACCATCGCAGATGTCCTTAGATATATCACCTTTACAAAAGGAACTTATATCAGGCTTCACTACAGGTGCGTTAACTACATTAGTAGTTCATCCATTGGATTTGGTTAAAGTAAGATTACAATTATCAGCAACATCACAAAACTCTATACATCTTGGGTATTTTGATATAATTAAACTAATTGCTAAAAATCCACATTATAGTTCTTCCTCTTTTAAAAATTCAGTTATTGAAGCATATCGAGGTTTAGGTATTAATCTAATTGGAAATACATTGGCTTGGGGTCTATATTTTGGGTTCTACAGACTTTCAAAAGATATAATTTATAATCACTATTATAATCATGATAAACCATTTAAGAAACATGAAAGTACTCATTCAATGATCGTACATGATCAGAAAATGACCTCTTCGATGTATTTGGCCGCTGGTGGGGTTAGTGGATTGATTACATCCGTCATTACAAATCCAATATGGGTAATTAAAACTAGAATAATGTCAACAAGCAAAAATGTTCAAGGCTCTTATACATCAACCTTGAATGGTTTTCAAAGGTTGATTAAGGAAGAAAGTTTTAAATCGTTATGGAGAGGTATAATCCCTGCCCTATTTGGTGTCTCACAAGGTGCCATATATTTTATGGTTTATGATACATTAAAATACAAATATAGCTCCATAAGAAAGCAGAGAAATGGAATAAATGATGATTCCAAAGATAAACTGAAAATTTCAGAAACAATTTATATAACATCGTTGAGTAAAATGATTTCAGTTACCGCTGTTTACCCTTTTCAACTTCTAAAATCTAATTTGCAAAATTATAGAGCCAGTAATTATGATTATACATTGATAAATTTAACAAAATCGATATATCACACCAAAGGTTTGTTGGGACTTTACAAAGGTTTATCTGCAAATTTAATTCGAGCAATACCCTCCACTTGCATAACATTCTGTATATATGAAAACTTTAGGCATTGGATATAGATATATCAAGATATATCTATACAAACATAAATATAATATAATTTTTAGTCATTACATAATTTTTATAATCAAGCATAGATTTTTTAACTTAGAGTTTCAATCAATCTCTAAAATATGATTAACATGATACCATTAAGCAATAATTTAAGATGTTACGCCAATTAGCGAGAAACTAAAAGTCTATGGATATACATAAAAAATTATAGTATTACATTTAATATTCTAAAATTTTCTTTTATTTTTCTACATACAACTATCTACCTCGTTAATGATAATTAGCTAATAAACATACAATAACAGATCCAAATATAATGTAAAAAAATATAATTGCACGGAGATGGGAAAATAAAAATGATGGTAATAAAATTATCAATCAAAAGTGTATTGATAATTCATTATATTTAATAACCGAAAGTAGCTAATTTCTTAGCAGCTTCAGATTCAGCAGAAGCGGCAGTAGCATCGGTAACCTTCTTGTTGAAAGCTCTCTTCTTAGCGTAGTATTCAGCAGATCTGACTTTTCTCTTTTCTTCCAATTTGGCAACAACATCTTCGTATTTCCAACCGACAGAAGAAGATAACTTACTTAAAGTAGTGTATTTTCTACCTGGTTTCAATCTCAAAACTCTTAAAGCTTGAGGAACAACAACTCTCTTTTTCTTGTCATATGGAGGTGGGACACCTTCGAAGACCTTTAAACGTTCCATGGCAGCTTTACCACGAGCAGTCTTGTGAGAAACCATACCACGAACAGCCTTGTAGAAGATTCTGGATGGAGCTCTGAAATGGAATGGACCATGGGTCTTGTTGAAAGCGGTAGCTTTTCTTAAGTAATCATGGTACTTTAACTTGTTTCTGAAGAATTCACCAGAAATGTTTAAAGCTTCAGCTCTAACAACGACAATCTTTTGACCGTTTAATAATTGTTTGGCAACAATAGAAGCTAAACGACCGACTAAATGGCCCTTACCTATTTAAATAAAAAACATAAAAAGTATGTTATATTTGTTAGTAATTTTATTCGATTTCAACATTTGGGTAATTATGAATTTATTATTGCTCTTGAGATTCAAGCCTTAAAAAAGAATATTTCAATATATGACCACAACCTATACAGTTAACATTTATATCTTTAAATCACCACTATAGTGTTATAGATAGTTTCTTAAATTATCTCAGATGTATTAACTTGTACTTTTTAAATCCTCTCTTCTTGTAATTATTCATTTTATCATGAAATTTTCATTAAGATATTCAAAATAAGTTTAACATTGGTATAAGTAGCATTTAATAATAGTCATCAATATATTGGTTTATTATCTATTGTTCTTTTTGGTTGACTTATTTGATCTAAAGGTAATAACTTAAATTCATTAAAATACCTAATTTGTTTGTAATATTATATTGTTCTTGTACGTACCATCAACGACGACAACTGGTTCGAAAGTAGACATTTCTTTACGGTTGGTTGTTTTATCCTGGTACAAAATGTAGTAGATTAAAACTTTCAATATTTAAATAGTACTATTTAATCAAGTGTTTAACTATACTCTTTTTTTTACTATCAACAATATTGTTTTGTTAGTGAACTAATGAAAGCGGAAAGCTTAGCTCAGTGTTGCAGTAGTTTGGTGAAATTTACTGAGAAAGATGAATACTACATGACAGGTTAAATGATATTCATCCACTATTCTAACCAGATACTAGCATACCAGCTTGGAATAATTTGCCCTTGCTAGGTGGTTCACAATGTTTCATCAAAATTTAGCGGTGATGAGATGGGTATAAAGTTTCCATATGAACAGTAGAGTCGCATAATACAAGGAAATTTGGTTTCACTGAGCCTAGCATCCCCCACTGGACCATAAATTCGTAGACAGGAATTACAGAGTTCACGCTTCTACAACTCACAATTATTTGGGTGATCTAGGTAAACTTCTCGACAGAGATCGCGTCGTCTCCCTCCAGAAACAATATAATTTCTAGTTTTACTTTTGAATTTTTCAGATTTATTATCCCCATCAGGAAACGTATTTTTCATAATTTTCAGAAATATTGAAAACGGAGTTGCTCTGATAAAAATTAAGTTTCAACATGTCCGGATGTTACAGTCGTTAAATGTTAAAAGCAGTCATTTGAAATTTATTAAGGACAAAGACGAATTTCAAAATTTCATATTTCACGTTGTGTGACATTTCATTTATATTACATACAATTGCATATCTGTATATATTTGGATATTTGAATTTATAAAAAACTAAAATGATAGATTATACTACCATCTAAAAGGTACTGGTATATACATTCAATTTTAGTAATCATTCCTACTTAACCTTTTTTAGAATATATTAGTAAGATGCTTTTGATTAAACTCTTGCCATTAAATTTTATTCTTCATTAATCATTGAAATTTTAGCACTATCTGTATCTAGAATTAATTCTTTAGTAATCAATGTTGAATTCTTTTGTTCGTTCTTTATTGGAGAATTTAAAGAATCCTGATTTTCACTATCACCATTCTTGATATTAGCATCACCATCTGGTGGAGCAAAAGAAGTCATAGCGGAAGGAGTGTTTGTAACTGAATTAAACTGTAAAAGGTTCCATACATTTGGTGAACTACGACCATTTATAGATTTGGCACTAGTTGGTGGGATTAGTGAACTAGAAGGAATGAGTAGATTTTTCTCATTGTCGGTAATATTATTATTTTGCATAGGAGATCTCATATGATGTGTAGAACCCCTTTCAGGTGTATACGCTTCCATTGCAGTTATATGAAAAGCTTTTGTTGGCGAATGCATCAAAGAGTTAGTGGATGGAGATAAATGACCAATATTTGGAGAAAATGATGCCTGTGTAGTAGTTGTGGGTGGTAATAAAGATGATGTCGTAGAAGATATCGAATTAGATACCATGTGAGTAGAAATTGAAGGTAGCATGCTAGTACGAGATGGCATTTGGTTATTAGAGGATATTACAGGCGATGTATTCGATGTAGTTATTGTAGGGGCCAAGTTTGAAGCAGCTGTGAATGATACTAATGCACTATTGGTTGGATTATGGCCGCCGTTTAGTCTTGTAACAGATGTTGGTTGTGGAGGCATGAGAATTGCATTAGAAAGGCTATCCTGTTTGCTGTGCATAGAATGGTTTGACTGTGAAATAGGTTGTTGAATTGGGTATTGACGTTTTAAACTAAGGTCAGGAAGAGAAGAATTAGAGTTACTTGATGAATGAGTACCAGTAGATGCATTTTCTGATTGTGACGGTAAATGGTTATATTTTGACATATATAATTGTAATTGTCTTGCTACTGAAGATCCTCGTCTAATTTTTGAAATTTTACCACAATTCCATTTATTCATAAAATCATTTCTATAATCTTCACTAATTTTCCATTTCATACCTTTACCTGGTTCATTTGGTTTTCTTGGTACTTTTTCAAAGGCTTTATTTAAAGATAAATTATGTCTAATAGAATTTTGCCAACCAGTTTTAGCGAATCTATAATATGCGTAGTTTGATGAAATAAATTTATAAATATCAGATAATGATATGATACCTTCATTTGTTGATAATATAGCTTGAGTAATCATCGTTGCATAGGAATGAGGTGGTTTAATATTTCTATTTTCATCACGAGATAAATCAGACGCAAAATCAATTGAAGGAGGGAAATCTTGATTAATATTGTTGTTATTACTATATGAATTTGGATATGAAATTGCATTCGAATTTAAATCAGGTGATAGCAATAGACCACCATTACCGCTAGGATTTAAAGATGCAGATGATGTTGATGATGCAGATGACGTATTATTCCCATACATTTTAAAAGTTCTTATTTGATTAGTACTATTAATTGAATTATCATTTAAATGAGAACTTCGTATATTACTATTTTGTTGATTTTTTTCATTAATAAAATTTTGTATATTATTTGAATTTTGTTTGTAAAAATCAGAATTTTTAATTAAATCATTTAATAATTGATTATTATTTGAATTTGAATTATCATATAAATAAGCTAATTTTGGCATTAAATGATTCAAACAAGATTGTAATACAAATGGATTTTGATCTGGTAATATAAACATCATTTGTGTACCACCAATATCTAAAATTGTACCTGAAGTTATTGGTATTGGTGAATTATTAACTTGAACCCTTTTAAAATTTACTTTTGCACCATTTCTACCAAAAAGATATAATTCCCAACCACCAATTTGCATATTAAATTTTATTACAGCATGTTTTCTTGAAACAACTTTTGCAGGACCTAAATCAATATTAATACGATTATCTGTTGAATTATTATTTGTTGTTGATGATGATGATGATGCAGCTGCTGTTACTTGATCTGTTGTATTCCTTCCAATAGAAATTTCTAAATCTTTTACGTAATAGGTCCAATTAGTTCCTGAAATTTTAGCATAAGCTTGAATTTCAATTGCAATATTATTTGCATTTGAATAATCTTTTGAAACATTTGTATATTTTTCTGTTGATGATAATACAGATATAATAGAATTAATCAAATGTTGATGTTGTTGTTGAGTATACCCATTGCTATATTGACTTGTATTTATATCTATAGCCGAGCTTGTCGTTGTATGTGCAATATGATTGGAATTCATTCCTCGATCTTTCCACCTCTTCTTCTTCTTCTTCTTCTTCTTCTTCTTCTACTACTTCTTCACCGCCGTCGTCTTGGTGGTCTTCTTTACCTATATGGTATTTTTTGTCTGATCTTGACCTGTTCTTCGAACTATTGAAGAATAATATATCAATCAAAATATATAAAAGCAAAGAATAATGATATTAACACTTTTAAAAAAAAAAAGTTACCATAAAAATCATTCCATTCAATTAATACAGTATAAAATGTGTATATCCATTGAAATAAAAATCATTTGTTTACATTTTTCACATAATAATATTTTTGAAAAACTTCTAAATGCAAATTCATAAAATAAAAATAAAAATAAAAACAAAAATAATGATTAAGAGATGTTTACGTTATAGAAAAACAACCAATTTACCCGGAGACATACCGTTTTATACGAAGAACCGCGTACACGTGACGGTAATTTCATTTAAAGCGCACACTGGTCATGGCAAACGGCAACCCTTTATTTTTTTCCACTCTGTCGTCTCCACGGAGATAGACTGTGGGAGGGATGTGTTCTACGTGTGTAGCAGAGAAAAAGAACGAAATATAAAAAAAATCTATATTAAAAGGAAACGAAAATAGGCGGCCTCCAGTATTTCCACTGGGGGGAGAAGCGATGTCAAAGAAAATTGGATAAGGGGATGTTGAAAAAAATAAAATAAAGTAAAATAAAATAAAAGGCCAGACAAGAGACACACGCGCAGGAAGAGGATGAAAATTGGTATATCTTGTGTGGATCATTGGGTAGGACATTTTGTAGTTCTTTTTCTTTTACGATTTTTTTTTTGGGATGTTTTTTTTTTATGGTACCACTTTTTTAGTTTTATTTTTATTTTTATTTTTTTCTACAGAGAAAAAGCAGTAAGGATACAAGCTGATAAAAAACAAAATGCAGCCAAACAGCCCTAGAATTCATTTAACTTGGTTTTCGTTGTTTCATTTTATGAACCTTCCCAATTCGGTACATTATTTCCTAATAAGGTAGGTGACGGTCACACTGACCAATCAAAGTGGCATTCCTTCTTGGCCGTCTTTCTACAATCTTTCTACAATTGATTCTCTATTTTTTTATATCCAACTTTATAAATAGTTCTTCAGTAAACCTAATTAATATATGCAAATGAATGATGCAGTAGAAGTAACCGTTTTAATTATTTTTGTTTTATGTAAGTCTGTCTGATTGGAAATATAAGATATATACCTAAACACCCATATATACATGCATACATAGATTGAATATCATATTAAATTTTATTAAATTTTACTAAACCGCCACAAATTTATATGTATATGCAGATGCAGATATAGTTAAAAAAAAAACAACAAGGGCAGAATATATAAAACGCTATATAATATAAATATTCATTATAAATAAATTATACAGAAAGATGACGATTTAACCTTGTAAAGAAACTCTCTGCCAAATCGATCGATATACGGACTCTTGTTTCTCTTTTACACTACCTAGGAACTGCCTACAATTCTTGAAATACAGTAAAAAAAAAAAGAACTTAATTAGTTTGATAACTATCCTATCTTTTTTGTGCTTTAGAATTGCAATGATGATCTCACATATCAATTTAATATTAACGTCTTCCGAAAACGACTTAGAAACTCGAAAGAAAAAAAAAAAAAAACTAAGCAGTAAAAATCACGTACACTGAAATGTAATTTAAAAACTAAATAATTGAAAATTTACATTTGGAAATGAAATTTGAAAATTTAAAAATTTTAGAAAATTTAATGGCCTAAATAAGGCAAATTAAAATTCATATTACCTTAAATACGGAGATTAGTGACGACAACAACACAGGAAAGGAAAAATTGAAAAGTGAAAATAAAAAAGTTAAAAAGAAACTGTACTATTATTAGGTGAAACGTATATTATATTATAATTACATTTTCAAGTTACAATTTAATTATTTATATATATTATTTCTGTTATAAACTAATTAGTATTTTTATTTTGTTTTGCGTTTATCTTATTTTATTATTATATATTACACTTTTGCAACTAATACTTTCTGAAGTTTAATTCTCAAAAATTAAAAATAAAAATAATTAGCTGTAAATATTAATTATGATGCCGTATCAACTCCTTAAGGCAGAAGATGATGGTAAAAATATAAAGTCACATCATTTACAAATGCAAAATCAACAACCACTGTCATCGACATCATCAGCTATGAATATAAATAGGAATATTAGTTCAAATAGGCAGCCACAGAAGAGAAGAAGAGTCACAAGAGCTTGTGATGAGTGTAGAAAGAAAAAAGTTAAATGTGATGGACAACAACCTTGTATTCATTGTACTGTCTATTCTTATACATGTACTTATAATCAACCAACAAAAAGGGCATCAGCATCAACTTCTTCTACAACAAATAATATAAATATTGAAGATAATAAAGGTAGTAATAATAATAATTTTATGATTTCAAATGCTGATAATAATAATTCAATAATAGGAATTCAAAATTCAAATTATAAAAAAAATGATACAAATAATAATAATAATGATTCAAATGATATTAATAAAAGATCAAAATCAAATAAAAAATTAAATTTAAGTATTGATAAATATAAATTTTTATTAAATAATTTGTTACCACAATTACCTGATATTGAAACAATAAATGCAACAAATTTTATTAATATTTTTAATAAAAATAAAAATAAGAAGACATCGGACTTTAATCAAATTCTTCATGAAACAATTACTGAATACAACACCTTATCACCAACTCAAAATTCAAATGCTTATATGTCAAATTCATCACCAGCAGATTCTCCAATACAATCGATTAAAAATGATAGCTCTTATAACACGCCACTTTCAACACAATATAACGTTGTTGAAAATATTGATGGTTCTATTCAAAATCAAATTGGTAGAGAAATTAAAATTATTTTACCACCAAAAAAACTTGCATTGCAATTATTGAAAAATGCTTGGGAACATTGTTGTGTCTTATTAAGATTTTATCATAGACCAACTTTTATTAAGACTTTTGATTCATTATATGAAGTTGAACCAGAAAATTATACTCATCAACAAATGCAATTTTTACCTTTATGCTATGCAACTATTGCGGTTGGTATCTTATTTTCAGATAGTAATGAATTAAAATCAAAATCAAATTCAAATTCTCCAAGTAGTATATCAAATTCAGCAACACCAATAAGAAATAAAGCTGATAAAAACAATAATGATAAAAGTAACGATGATACTACTAATACCGACAGCACTAATAACGATACCATGGTTGACAATAATAATAATGACAATGATACAAATACTAATACTAATTCTAATAATTTTACTTCTAATAATTCTAATTCTAATTCTAATAATTCTAATTCTAATAACTATAATAATAACGATAATAATGAAGATTTTACTGAAAGAACCTTACTACAAGATGAAGGTTATAAATACTTTATTGCAGCAAGAAAATTAATTGACATTACAAATGCAAGAGATTTAAATTCAATTCAAACAATTATTTTACTATTTATCTTCTTACAATGTTCCGCCAGGTTGTCAACTTGTTATTCATATATTGGTGTCGCTATGAGAAGTGCGTTAAGGGAAGGTTTACACAGGGCTATCGATCCTGCAACTTCAAATTTAAATCCGATTGAAATTGAAATGAGGAAGAGAGTATTCTTCACAATTTATAAACTAGATATTTATGTTAATTCAATGTTGGGTTTACCAAGATCAATTTCTCCTGATGATTTTGATCAGACATTACCATTGGAGTTATCCGATGAACATATTACCGAAGAAAGGCTATATCCAGAATTGCAACAGAACCTACTGTCAAGTGCTGGAATTGCCAATCAACATACAAAATTAACTTTGATATTGTCAGATATAACTAAAAACCTATACCCGATCAAGAAAGCAAATAACATTATATCGCATGAAACAGTTACAAAATTGGAAATACAATTGCAAGAATGGGTTGACAATTTACCTAGTGAATTAAAACCTGGTTTAAGAAAGTTACCACCAAAGTATGAAAGAGCAAATAGACTATTACATTTATCGTTTCTACAAACTCAAATCATATTGTATAGACCTTTTATTCATTATTTGTCAAAAAATCTAACTAGTCAACCCGATGCACTATCTCTGCAAAGAGCTAAGAACTCAATTACGGTCGCAAGAACTGTCATTAAACTGGCACAAGAAATGTTATCAAAGAATCTATTGACAGGATCCTACTGGTATGGTAATTATACAATTTTTTTCTCTGTTGCAGGTTTATTATATTATATACACGAGGTGCAACCAACTACTAAGGAGGATGCGCAAGAATTTTATGAAATTTTATCAGATGCAGAAACTGGTAGGAATTTACTTTTACAACTAAAAGACTCAAGTTCTGCAGCTAATAGAACTTATAATTTGTTAAACAAACTATTTGAAAGATTGAATTCGAAGACTATCACATTATCATCTATGAATGAACATCCACCTTCTAACGTCTCGAATGAAGGAAGTAACACTCAGATGGGAAATTATATCCCAGGACATGTAAAGAACAATTCATTAACAGGATCTTCTCCTCATACACCTTCATCGAATTCCCCTGCTACCAATATTACCCCACAAAAACTAGTTAGTATGGTAAATAATCAAACTGATACAAATACGAAAAATATTGCAACAGATAAGAAAGCCAGCGACATTCACATTAGTGATGGTCAATACTTTAAAAATGAAACAGATGCCTCTTTGGGAACCATCTTTAATATTGATGGTATCACTGATAATATACAACAAGGAACATCTTCTAATTTTCTAAAGGCAAATGCATTAGCTCTTGAACCATTCGCCAGTAACCCAACAATTGCTTCCGATGATAAGAACAGTGGTCCACAAATTCCAATTGATACTTATATTAAGGATATATTTGACCAACTAGATCTTCCCTTTTATGATAATATAGGTCAACAAACAGCTAGTGATAACCAGTAGTCGTTTTACTAGAACAACTTTTGTTCATTGAACTCCTTTGTTTCTCGTCATTTTCTTAGACACGAAAATTAATAGAGACACTCACGAAGTAGGTTAACTTCTATATATATCTATGTACGTATGTTTATTGATATAAATAAATAAAGTTTTATCTCTGTAACTATCTATAACATTGATGTTGCTATTATGACACATATTTAATGTTTTGGTAAATTCGTAAGACATAAAGATTCTAAAAGAAGTTCTCAACGTTACTAAATACTAAATAATATATAATGAATATAAATTGATCGAAAATTTTTTTTTTATAAATATTACTTAAATATTAATTAATTAAGTAATCTTCTAATAATATGAAAGTTGTAGCTTGAACAGATCTTGAATTTATAGTATTTGATCTATTTAATTTAATATTACTTGTTTGTTCGTTATTCACGATCAGGCTTATTCAAGCTCTTTCTCGCCTTCAATAGTAAGGCGATATATAATATTATCAAAAAAATAGCCTTAGTCATTTGAAAAAATCACGATGTGCTTAATTTACTAATATATATAAAATGAGTTCTACTTTTTCTCAACATACTTTGGTATTATCAACTACAGACGAATCAGTAGTGAAATATTATGCAATTGGAGTCATCATTGATTTCTTACCTTGCCAATGTTGGCATAAATGAGGAAAAAGCTGACGAAATAGCTTTGAAGATATCTACAAGCATTAATAATAAAGATACAAAGTTAATAGAAGTAATAGTGGCTTTAAAGGATGAGTTTACATCGGCAGACGAAACAAATAGACAAAAATCTTTACATTGCCTGTCTTGCATTCTATCAAAATTAGAAGATGACCGTCTAACAAGAAATGAGATTTCTGTCATCTTTAATTTTTATCAATCAAAAACTTCTGAGCAGACTTTAATGACTGATGTTTTTGATGGTTTCAGGTCCTTAGCCAAAATGAACAATTTTACCAAAACTGATATTATTACCTTATTAAAATTGATCTGTAATGAATATGAACCAAGTAAATTTTTGACCGCAACAAGATATTTCCCGTTCAAAATATTAGAAGTTATATATGATAATTCCAATTCCCAATTATTAACTGATTCAAATTTATCCGAGCTATTTGTTCAATCGTTTTTACACATTGCAACTGGTGAAAAGGACCCAAGAAATTTATTGATGTCGTTCAATATGAATAGACATATTTGCACAAATTTTGAAAATATTGACAAGTTGAAAGAAGATTTGTTTGATGTTCTATTTTGTTATTTCCCAATTACGTTTAAGCCTCCAAAAAATGATCCTTATAAAATATCAACTGAGGATTTAAAGTTAGCCTTGAGATCTGCTATTTCTGCTACTCCTTTATTTGCTGAAGATGCTTTTAGTAACTTAACTGATAAATTAACTGCGTCCTCACCAACTGTGAAAAAGGATACTTTACTAACTATTAAAACCTGTATTAAAAGCTTCAAGGGCGAACATTGTTTAAAGGAGTGGTTACCATTATGGAACGCTTTAAAATTTGAATTAATACACAATGGTGAAGGTGGTGAAGTTGGCCTCGTCAATTCCTTAAGTAGCAACGAAGAGCTTGATCCAGATTCATCCAATTATCAATTAGCGTTAGATGTTATAAAATCATTGGCTGAGGTGCTATCAGAGTTTGATACGAGTGCTTTTGATAAGTTTTTTTTACATATTCTGGATGAATTGAAGTCAAACTTTAAATATAACAAGGATTTGAAACAAAGTTCTACTTTACTGGCTTCTATTGCTAGTTCAAATGAATATACATTTAATAAAGTGATTTCTGACGTATTTCCCCTATTTGTCAAGAATACTTCCGAAGTAAATGAATTAAAACTAATTATTATGAACCTATCCTTTTTCTTTGATGCATATATCAATGTTTTTGGTCTTGTTTCCAAAGAATCAGTAGGAAAACAAATTCCCTCTAACTCTTTGGGTTCATACAAAGATGAAATATTGATGATATTAAGTAAAGCTTTAACCGGATCGTCACCTGCTGAAGTCACCTTAAGAACATTAGCTGTTATTCAATTTACTAAACTTGTTAAAATACAGAGCTATTTACTCAAAGAAGAAATTGCACTTATTGTTCAGTACTTTTCTGAAACTATCCTTACTGATAGCAACAAGAACATTTACTATGCTTCTTTAGAAGGTTTGAAGGTTATTAGTGATATATATGAACAAATTGTCTTTGAAGTTTCCCTTAAAAAAATGCTCGAGATCTTACCAGATGAACCCACACAAGAAATTATCTTTAGCGATGATAAAAAAATATCCAAAGAAATTATTTTTAAAGTTATTTTAGATTATACAACATCTAGACACTGTTTAGTGAAAGAAAGTTTATTCAGTCTTTCAGATAAACTACGTATAGTAGCTAAAAAAGAGAATTCCAACGATTATTGCTTCTTACTAATTTCAACCTTATATTTACTATTGGAAAATAATACAAAATTACTTTCTGAAAAAGATGCGGATCAGATAAAGGAAAATATCCATGAACAGCTATTCGAAACAGGACTAAACAATAGCTCTATTTTAGATGATAATCATAATTTGGTTTTACTATCTACTGTTCTATTTTTCGTTAATTTAAAGAGCAATAGGGGAACCCATCAAGAGGAATTAACAAAGTTTAATACTCTTTTCACAACCTCGTACAATATTTTTAAGCATCCTTCCCGTTTAATTGTTCCATATGTCAAAATAATATGTAGTATTGATAAATCATGCATTTTTGAAAATGCAATTCAATATTTCACTGATTGTTGTCAATTATTAATCCAGAATTCAAATAATATTTCTGATTTTGAAAAGCTAGGTTACCTAGAATTTTTAATGGTATTATCCAATAAATGGGTGAATGAAGATGATGTTTCAAAATTCTATAATTGGAATGATCTATCACTCGCTAATCTAGAAATATTGACCTGGACGACTAAAGGTTTAGTCATGAAAAATTCAAAACTGTCCAAAGAATATTTAACCCATTTCATCAAACTATTAAGCGATAAAGCAGTAGGCAGCTCAGTTTCTAAGTTGTTTGAAGTCTTTGTTGTAGATATTAGCTCTTTCCAAACATATAAAGGAGTTTCATGGTGTAACAATATTAAGTTATTATATAAACAGAAGTTTTTTGGTGATGTTTTCAATAACTTAGTTTTAGCATATAAGCTTGAATCAGATATTTCTATTAAAAGTAACTATCTGACCGCATTATCATTAATTTTAAAACATACACCAGATACTTTAGTGGAACCATTTATGAAAGAATTGTTACCTTTATTATTACAAGCTCTTGATATGCCAAATGCAGAAGTTAAAGTTTCTTCTTTAGAGACTTTAAAGAATACAGTTGAAAAAAATACTTCATTAACTACAGAATACTTCCATACTTTAATCCCAACGTTATTGAAGTTATTGAACATAGATCCATCCAATACTGCTATTGTAAGATTATTATCTTTAGATTTATTACAATTGTTATCTGCTCTTGTACCTTTGAATTATTGCCTTGCAGTAAAAGATGAAGTCTTACAATCTTTAATTCCAACTCTAAATGATAAGAAAAGAACAGTACGTAAAAAATGTGTTGATACAAGACAAACATATTTTGAATTAGGCCAAGTTCATAATGCTTAAGGTAAATCATTAATCACTTAATTTAGAATAATAATACGAAAGTTTTTAATAAAAAAATATCAATAGTATACATTCAATTCATATATGTAATTACTAACTAATTAACTATATAGATTGGTTTATTTCTTCGTTTTTCTATGTATGTGTATATGTAATGTGTGTGATCCATGCAAAATTGTTTAATAATCATCATCTCGAGCATTGTCTTCTTCTTCACTACTAGAATCTTCTTCATCACTTAAACCAACTGGAGCCAAACCAGGTGTTAAACCAGGATATCTGTTATCCTTTGTAGATTTCTTTGATCCTGAAACTTCTTCTTGGAATTCTTTTTTCTTACTTCTTCTCTTTTTACTTCTGCCTATTTGTTTATCATGAATAGCATTATTTAATATATATTGTTGTATTTCATTTAATTCTTCTTGATCATCTTCATCAAATTCCCAAGATTTTGCTTTATTAACATTTTTATTAATTAAATGATTTAAATATTTTTTTTCTTTTAAAGTTAAAGTACCTTCTTCTTTATGTTTTGTTAATATTTTTATCTTAGCTTTTTGTTCTAATTTTTCATTTATTGTTTTATTTGCTTTAATTTTACGTTTTTTCAAATTATTACTTCTTTTTTTAATTTTATATGTATCTTTTTCTTTTAATTCAATATTTTTTTTCAAATTTTGATCAATTAATTGAGCTTTTGAACCTTTTTGAACTCTAATACTATTTTTTTTATTATTACTTTTGGAACCAATCTTAGTTGCACCGGGAAGTATTCTTGAAAGCAAATTATTCACAGCATTTGTAGCTTGTAATTCAGAAGATTTTGAAAATGACGACATACGATATGTTATATATGTGTATGTTCGACCTCTGGATCTGGATATAATTATGTATAGTAAGTAACTCCACTTCTAAAAATCTATCCAAAATAGAAACACAATTGTGAATAACTACTTAGGTGAAACACTCTTATACTTTTAAACACCCTCCTTCTTTCCATTCCATTCCATTCCATTCTTCCCAATACATCACATCACATCTCATCTCATCTCATCTCATTTCTTGAAGAAACCTTTCATTCCATATCACTATAGTACGCATTTTGAAAATAAAATTTTTCTTCCAGATATTCAAAATGAAAAAAAATGAAAAAATTTAGAACACAACTGTGTCACGTGCCACAAATTACCCGGAATTGTGGTTCATTTTTTACAATTTTCGCTCTTTTGTTATAAGGAAAAAAATGAATTTTTATATATTTTTCGTGATAAATTGGCTTTTTTTAGTTTAGTTTAGCAGAATAAATAATTTGAATATTTTGTTTTTAATTTGTTAGGTAAAAAATAGTTACTTTAGTTGATGTATTGGGTAACATCATTTTACAATAAACTAGATATATATCTTTAGAACGAATACATTAACAAAGTTATTGAGAATTCTTCTTTTCATTATATATTACTTCCCATATATTATTGTATTTGTGTTTTTTTCTTTCCTGTTTGTTTCATTTTAGAAAAGAACTAACTAAACAAGTGTATATTTTACTTTAATCAGTAGTAATAGTGTAAAGAGAGGTTAAGTACTATTTTCGTTTTCTTTTTCTTTTTTTTTGCAAAAGATAAATAAAAGAACGTGTTTGTATTATCATAAATATAAAGTACTATATCACATAACATAATGAATGGAAATACTTTGGTTATGGATAATAACGCTAACCAACAACAGACTCTGGTTCCTCACACTTCTCCTCCACCTTCTGTTTCAGTTCCTGTTTCTGATACTACTGAACATGAAGAAATTGTCAATATTATCATCCCACAACCAGATTCAAAAGAACAACTGGATCAATTATTATATCGTTATAAAGCTATCTTGGATTATCCAAAAGATAATAAAGTAGAAATTGCAGCAATAGAAAAAGTTTTACAAAAGATTTCAAAAGAACAGGATATATTCAATAATCAATTAGAAAAATTAAGAAGTAAAACATCAAATGGTATTGAATATGATGATGATTTATTAGAAAAACAATTATTGGTTTTGAAATTATTAGAAAAAGATTTAGATGTACCAGATGATTTATTAAATAGTTTAGAAAATATAATCAATTTATCCGATGAAAATTCAAATTCAACTTTAAATGAACAATATAATGAGAAAAAAATTATTGATACATTTAATCCAATTAAAATAACGTTGGATTTTGATTCAAAGGCAAAAGCTTTTGGCCTTTATTCTAAATTTTCTAATATTCCAGAAACAAAATTAGGTAATTATAAAACTGAAACTACAATATCAGCATCTATAGCTAGAAGAATTAGTGAATTAGAAAGATTACCTGCAAATTTAGGTACTTACTCTTTAGATGATGCTTTAGAATTTGTTACAAAAAGCGATATACCTGCTAATATTGATAATTTAAAAATTAAAGCTTTAATAGAATTAAAATGTTTAAAATTATTAACAAAACAAAAATCTTTAAGACAAAAATTATTAAATAATGTTACAAATCAAGCACATCATTCAATTCCAGAATTTCGTGATTGTCCATTTACTATGGCAGCTCAAAGATCTGTTCAAGTAAGAAGTAAAGTTAATGTACCACAAACCGTCAGATTAGCAGAAGAGTTAGAAAGACAACAACTATTGGAAAAGAGAAAGAAAGAACGTAATTTACATATAAAGAAAATTAATAACATCATCTCTGCTGTACAGGAGAGACAAGAAGAACAATGGACTCGTCGTGACCGTTGTTCTCAATTCGGTAGAATTACACTTTCTTTACATAGTCAAATTGAAAAAGATGAACAAAAGAGAGTAGAAAGAACTGCAAAACAACGTTTAGCAGCTTTGAAATCTAATGATGAAGAAGCATATTTGAAATTATTAGATCAAACAAAAGATACTAGAATTACTCAATTATTAAGACAAACAAACAGTTTCTTAGATTCTTTATCGAATGCTGTTAGAGTACAACAAAATGAAGCTAAAATATTGAATGGTGAAGAAATTACTCCACTAACAGATGAAGATAGAGAAAAAATCGATTATTACGAAGTTGCACATCAAGTTAAAGAAAAAATTGATAAACAGCCTTCCATCCTTGTCGGTGGTTCTTTAAAAGAATATCAATTACGTGGTTTGGAATGGATGGTTTCTCTATATAACAATCATTTGAATGGTATTTTAGCAGATGAGATGGGTTTGGGTAAAACTATTCAATCCATTTCTTTGATTACATATCTATACGAAGTTAAAAAGGAAGCAGGTCCATTTTTAGTTATTGTTCCACTATCTACTATCACCAATTGGACTTTAGAATTCGAAAAATGGGCTCCAAGTTTAAATACAATCATCTACAAAGGTACACCAAATCAAAGACGTGCTCTGCAGAACCAAATAAGAATTGGTAATTTCGATGTTTTATTAACAACATATGAATATATTATCAAGGATCGTTCCCTTTTAGCTAAAATTGACTGGGCTCATATGATTATCGATGAAGGTCATAGAATGAAGAATGCTCAATCAAAATTATCATATACAATTCAACATTATTATCGTACTAAGAATAGATTGATTTTAACAGGTACTCCACTTCAAAATAACTTACCAGAATTATGGGCTTTATTGAATTTCGTTTTACCAAAAATTTTTGATTCCGCAAAGACATTTGATGATTGGTTCAATACTCCTTTTGCAAGTACTGGTAGTCAAGAGAAATTAGAATTGACAGAAGAAGAAATGCTGTTGATCATTAGAAGATTGCATAAAGTGTTGAGACCTTTCTTGCTACGTAGACTGAAAAAAGAAGTTGAAAAAGATTTACCTGACAAAATTGAAAAGGTTATTAAATGTAAACTTTCTGGTTTACAACATCAACTATATCAACAAATGCTTAACTATAATGCCTTATTTGTTGGTGAAGGTACTGAAGGTGCTACAAAAACTGGTATTAAAGGTTTGAATAACAAAATTATGCAATTGAGAAAAATTTGTAACCATCCTTTCGTATTCGATGAAGTTGAAGGTGTAATTAATCCAACTAGAGGTAATTCCGATTTACTTTATCGTGTATCTGGTAAATTTGAATTATTAGATCGTGTTTTACCTAAATTTAAAGCATCTGGTCATAGAGTATTAATGTTTTTCCAAATGACTCAAGTTATGGATATCATGGAAGATTTCTTGAGAATGAGTGACTTAAAATATATGAGATTAGATGGTACAACTAAGGCAGAACAAAGAACTGAAATGTTAAAAGAGTTCAATGCACCTAATTCAGACTATTTCTGTTTCTTACTATCAACAAGAGCTGGTGGTTTAGGTTTAAATTTACAGACAGCTGATACTGTTATCATTTTCGATACCGATTGGAATCCTCATCAAGATTTACAAGCACAAGATAGAGCTCATAGAATTGGTCAAAAGAATGAAGTTAGAATTTTAAGATTAATTACAACAGATTCGGTTGAAGAAGTTATTTTGGAAAGAGCAATGCAAAAATTAGATATTGATGGTAAAGTTATTCAAGCAGGTAAGTTCGATAACAAATCCACAGCTGAAGAACAAGAAGCCTTTTTGAGAAGATTGATTGAAAATGAATCTTCTAAAGATGAAGAAGAAGATGATGCTGAATTAGATGCTGATGAATTAAATGAAACTTTAGCTCGTAGTGAAGAAGAAAAAATCTTATTTGATAAAATTGATAAAGAAAGAATTGCAAAGGCCAAAATGGATGCAAAAGCTGCAGGTATGAAGAAAGTTCCAACAAGATTAATTCAAACTGATGAATTACCGGATGTTTTCAATGAAGATATAACAATTCATTTACAAACTGAACCTGTTGCAGTTGGTAGAATTAGAGAAAAGAAGAGAGTCTATTATGATGATGGTTTAACAGAAGAGCAATTTTTGCAAGCTGTTGAAGATGAAGATGTTACTTTAGAAGAAGCAATTGCTAATAGACGTACTGCGAGAGAAAAAAGAAAGCGTACTAGAGTTTCTAAAGAAGGTGATGAAATTGGTACAATAGAAAATTCTCCTGATCTTGAAGTTAATGAAGATGAAATTGGCACATTAGAGAATTCTCCTGATCTTGGTGTTAATGAAGATGAAATTCCTTCTAATACTACAAGTGCTACTACAGTTAATGAAGAAATACCAGAAATTGAAACAGAAGTTATATCCAAGAGACCAACTGGCCGTAGAGGTAGAAGAAAGAGAGGTTTGAATGAAGTTGTTGTTGACGGTCCCCCAGCCACCAACACAACAAATGAATTAGAAAATAATAATGAAATAATGAAAGAAGATCATATTGTTGATGAACCTGAAGTTAAAAGACCAAAATTAAAGATTAAATTAACATTAAAGAAAGAAAATGATAAAACTAGTAATAATAAAGAAGAAGAAGAAAAAGTTGAAGAAAATAATAATAATAATAATAAGAAAAGTGGTAATAATAAAAAATCATCAAATAAAAAAATTAAGAAAGAAATTCTTAATAAAGAAACTAAGGAATTATATTTTAATAAAATCAATGAATTAATTAAAGAAATGAGAAATCAACTTGATGAAAGTGATTCACATGAATTAATTTCAATTTTTGAAAAATTACCATCAAAAAAATTATATCCAGATTATTATAAATTAATTGAAAAACCACTTGCTATTGAAACAATATTTAAAAATGTTAAAAATGGTAATACATATTTTAAATTTAAAGAAATTTTACAAGATTTCCATATAATGTTTGAAAATGCAAAATTTTATAATGAAAAAGATTCATGGGTTTACAATGATGCAGTTAAATTAGATGAATTTGTTGAAGAATGGTTTAAAAACAATTCTATTGAATAATAATCATTATACACTTAGTATAGTATACTTCATTGAATTCATTGAATTCATTCATTCATTCATTCATTCATTCATTCATTCATTCATTCATTCATTCTCTCTCTATATATATATATTAATTAAATAAAAAAAAAATGTAAAAAAAGGAAATTAAATAAATATATATTTGTAATACTATAGTTATAATTAAAAGATTAAAAATTAAAAACTGAAAATATTATAATAAAAGAATATGTAACCTGTACAATTAGGACATATTAAATAAATAACTATTTCCATTCACCCATAATATATAATTATTAATTAACCAATAAGAATAAATTAATCGAATGACCGAGTGAGAGAACCTGAGCAACTTACCTAGTTTACCCTAATTTCACGGGCATATAAAATATTATTTCCCTTTGGCACTATAACCACAAAAACCAGAACAACCAAACTAACGAATGAATGAATGAATGAATGATGGGGGGGGGAGGGGGAAGAGGATTTTCATAATTCATTCAGATTTTGATAAATTTCATTAACTACTTGCTATAGGGGAAGGAAGGGGCTGGATAGTTTAGGTTAGTTTCTCATACCACTGCAGAGAGCAAAAGGGGAAAAACGGTGATCAACACAATAATACGAGACTGTTACCCGGGGAAAGATATTTTCCTTAGCACAACGAACAACAAACAACAGGCCTTCCTTTGGGAAAAAAAATAAAATAAAATAAAATTAAAAAAAGGGCGAAAACACAAAAACGAAACTAACATTTAATTAAAAATAGTACGGTACGGTACGGTATGGCATGGTGAATGAAAAATTTAGCCAATAAACAGAGAGTCATTACAACTTGTTTCTGCGAGACCGGCGGTTAAGGCCAAGGGGGGTTAAGTTGGTTGAAAACGTTGATTGATTGATTGAACTATTGAATTATTGAATGATTGAATGAATGAAAAGACATACATATCATATTATATTATATTTTACGTTACAACTAATGCTACAACTAATGCATCTTACTGGTGGCATACTGCATACTATTTTAAAGGGTTCCCTCCTTTGGTTGAGTTGACCTGTTCTATCATGCTCTTGTTAGTTTTCTGGGAGACAAGTTGAAGGAATTGCAAAACTGAGGGGATAGTTAGATCTAACAATACTCTTTTTCACTTATTTACTCTTTGCTATTTACTATTTACTATTGGTATATATTTCTTGAACCTTTTATAAAGAATTTCATAGGTTTAAAATCGTATCTGTTGTAGTGAACTCTCTTCTTGTACATTTTATATATCTTTGTCCATTTTTTAATTCCCGATTAAATTTTATTCTCTTTTGTTTTATGTTTTTTTTTTTAAAGAGTTTATATATATAAGAAAAGAAAGAGATTAGGATTGTTTTCCCTTTTTTTCTCTGTTTTGTTTCTTTGGATCTGTATATAATTTGTTGCCTTTTTTTAGTTTTTGGTTTTGTGTTGTATTGTATTATATTGTATTGTGTTTTAGATTAGAATCAAAAATCAAACTTTATAAAAAGTTATACAATATATATATAGAGAGATATAGATATAGATATATTTTCATATATTTATATTACATTTATTATTCCCCTCCCTTTTTTCATTTTAATATTCTTTTTTTTTTCCCAATTTTGACTTAAACCGTTTGTGTACGTGTGTTTTGTGATTTTTGTGATTTTCTCATTTATATTGTAATATATTGTATTGTATTATATTGTATGATTTAGTTATAATACAAAAAGAAATAATAAAAATAAAAAAGTTTATATTTATTTTAAATAAACAATGTTAAGAGCAATTTCTTCTGTATCGACAAGAAGTACTACAAAAAGATTACTATTATTATCAAATTCATCAATAAAAAAATTACCTATAACGATAATAAATAATAAAAAATGTTACAGTTTAAATTCAAATTCAATAGGTCAAGATGAATTTATGTCAACTTCAAATGCAAATTATATCGATGAAATGTTTGAAGCTTGGCAAAAAGATCCATCTTCTGTTCATATTTCTTGGAATGCATATTTTAAAAATATGAAAAATTTAAAATTACCTGCTTCAAATGCTTTCCAAGTACCTCCAACTTTAGTTGGTACTCCAACTGGTACAGAAAATGTACCATTAGGTAGTGGTTTATCTGATTCAGTTGATGAAAATGTTATGACTCATTTAAAAGTTCAATTATTATGTAGAGCTTATCAAGTTAGAGGTCATTTAAAAGCACATATTGATCCATTAAAAATTTCATTTGGTGATGATAAATCAAAACCTTTACCACGTGAATTAACTATTCAATATTATGGTTTTACTGAAAATGATTTAAGTAGAGAAATTAATTTAGGTCCTGGTATATTACCAAGATTTGCTAAAAATGGTAAAACAAAAATGACAATAAAAGAAATTATTGATCATTTAGAAAAATTATATTGTACTTCATATGGTATTCAATATACACATATTCCATCAAAGGAAAAATGTGAATGGTTAAGAGAAAGAATTGAAATTCCAAATCCATATAATTATTCTTTAGAAGAAAAAAGACAAATTTTAGATAGATTAGCTTGGGCAACATCTTTTGAAACATTTTTATCAAGTAAATTTCCAAATGATAAAAGATTTGGTTTAGAAGGTTTAGAATCTGTTGTTCCAGGTATTAAAACTTTAATCGATCGTTCTGTAGAATTAGGTGTTGAAGATGTTGTATTAGGTATGGCTCATCGTGGTAGATTAAATGTATTATCAAATGTTGTACGTAAACCAAATGAATCAATTTTTTCAGAATTTAAAGGTACAGGTACAAGAGATGATATCGAAGGTTCAGGTGATGTTAAGTATCATTTAGGTATGAATTATGAAAGACCAACAACTTCCGGTAAACATGTTAATTTATCATTAGTTGCAAATCCATCACATTTAGAAGCTCAAGATCCTGTTGTATTAGGTAGAACAAGAGCTTTATTAGATGCAAAAGATGATTTAGAAACAAAAACAAAAGCTATTGGTGTCTTATTACACGGTGATGCTGCATTTGCTGCCCAAGGTGTTGTTTATGAAACAATGGGTTTCGAAACTTTACCAGAATATTCAACAGGTGGTACAATTCATGTTATTACAAATAATCAAATTGGTTTCACTACTAATCCAAGATTCTCAAGATCAACTCCATATCCATCTGATTTAGCAAAAGCTATCGATGCTCCAATTTTCCATGTTAATGCTAATGATGTTGAAGCTGTTACCTTTATCTTCAACTTAGCAGCTGAATGGAGAAATAAATTCCATTCAGATGCTATTATTGATGTCGTTGGTTGGAGAAAACATGGTCATAATGAAACTGATCAACCTTCTTTCACACAACCTTTAATGTATCAAAAAATTGCTAAGCAAAAATCTGTCATTGATGTTTATACTCAACAATTAATTGAAGAAGGTACTTTCAGTAAACAAGATATTGATAATCATAAGAATCAAATTTGGGAAAAATTTGAAGAAGCTTTCGACAAAGCAAAAGATTATAAACCAAGTCAAAGAGAATGGCTAACTGCTTCATGGGAAAATTTTAAATCTCCAAAAGAATTAGCTACTGAAATTTTACCACATAATCCAACTAATGTTTCAGAAGAAACTTTAAAGAAGATTGGTGATTCTATCTCTTCATGGCCAAAAGGTTTTGAAGTTCATAAAAATTTAAAGAGAATTTTAAATAATAGAGGTAAATCAGTTAATACTGGTGAAGGTATCGATTGGTCTACTGGTGAAGCTTTAGCATTTGGTTCTTTAGTTTTAGAAGGTTATCAAGTGAGAGTATCTGGTGAAGATGTTGAAAGAGGTACATTCTCTCAACGTCATTCTGTTTTACATGATCAAAATTCAGATGCTACTTACACTCCATTAAAACATTTAGAAGAAAATCAAGGTAAATTTACCGTTTCAAATTCCTCTTTATCTGAATATGGTGTTATGGGTTTCGAATACGGTTATTCTTTAACTTCACCTGATTATTTAGTTATGTGGGAAGCTCAATTTGGTGATTTTGCTAATACTGCTCAAGTTATCATCGATCAATTTATTGCAGGTGGTGAACAAAAATGGAAACAACGTTCTGGTTTAGTTTTATCATTACCACATGGTTATGATGGTCAAGGACCAGAACATTCTTCAGGTAGATTAGAGAGATTCTTACAATTAGCCAATGAAGATCCAAGATATTTCCCATCTGACATGAAATTACAAAGACAACATCAAGATTGTAATTTCCAAGTTGTTTACCCAACCACTCCAGCTAACTTGTTCCATATTTTAAGAAGACAACAACATCGTGAATTCCGTAAACCATTGGTATTATTCTTTTCCAAACAATTGTTACGTCATCCATTAGCTAGATCTAGTCTAAACGAATTCACTGAGGGTGGTTTCCAATGGATTATTGAAGATGTTGAACATGGTAAGACTATTGGAACCAAAGAAGAAACTAAGAAATTAGTTTTGATGTCTGGTCAAGTTTATACTGCATTGCACAAGAGACGTCAAGAATTAGGTGACAAGACTACAGCTTTTGTAAAGATTGAAGAATTACATCCATTCCCATATGCTCAATTACGTAATACCATTAATTCATATCCAGCTTTAGAAGAAATTGTATGGTGTCAAGAAGAACCTTTGAATATGGGTAGTTGGTCTTATATTTCTCCAAGATTACAAACTACTTTGAAGGAAACTGATAATTACAAGGACTCCAACGTTAGATACTGTGGTAGAAACCCAAGTGGTGCCGTCGCTGCTGGTTCTAAAGTATTGCATATGGCTGAAGAAGAAGCTTTCTTGAAGGATGTCTTCAGCTAATAACAGAGATTCACTGGATTTTAATTCATCTCTTTCTCATGAAATATTATTTATTTATATTCTCTTTTAATTAAGTTTTTTTTACCCTTTATATTAATTCTTATGTCAATAATTTATTTTAACAAAACTATTTATAATCATCCTTTTTATTATTCCTAAGATATAGTTAGTGGGTTGATCCTCTGTCAAAATTATTTTATATCTCAACGTTAACCTATCCTCTTTCATTCTGATTTTCACTCATTTTTCGATCTGAAGATCTGAGGATCGGCGTTATGGTAATCGAGAAAAATTAAATGTGGAGAGGAAAAAAACAAAAATATATATAAATCAATAGATAGTGTCTTATCTTTACTCCAATACTTTTGAAAAAGAGTAGTGATTGATAATATTAGTTACTACTCTTTCTGATTCTAGATCATCATCAATTACGTGAATATTATTCGCTAACTTATACTTCCATATTACATCATGTCTGAAACAAGAACACCCGTAGCTGTAGTAACAGGCGCATCATCTGGTATTGGATACGCAATCAGCAAAGAATTAGCCACTAAAGGTTATAAAGTATATGCTTGTGCAAGAAGAACAGACCCAATTGAACCATTAGCAACAGAATTCCCAGGAAAGGTTATCCCATTAAGCTTAGATATAGCACAATTATCTGATATTGTTCAATTGAAAAATAAATTTGCCTCTGAGTTACCTGAACAAAAATTAGATTTATTGTACAATAATGCTGGTCAAAGTTGTACATTCCCTGCTTTAGATGTAACTAATGATGCCATGGAACAATGTTTTAAAGTAAATGTCTTTGGACATATCAACATGTGCCGTGAATTGTCTGAATATTTAATCAATGCTAAGGGTACCATTCTATTTACCGGTTCTGTAGCTGGTATAATCTCTTTCCCTTTCGGCAGTGTATACAGTGCTACAAAGGCAGCTATCCATCAATATGCTCGTGGTTTGCATCTTGAATTAAAACCTTTTGGTGTTAGAGTTATTAATGTAGTCACTGGCGGTGTTGATACCAATATTGCGGATACTAGACCATTGCCAGAAACTTCAATTTTCAATTTCCCTGCTGGTAAAGAAGCATTTTCTAATAGACAATTGATGGCAAAGAGAAATCACCCAATGCCTGCTGAAGAGTATGCCAAGAAATTAATCAATGATATCTTAAGCAAAAATGATCCTGTCGATGTGTACAGAGGTTCCATGGCTGCATTCTTAAGATTCGTATCTCAATTTGCACCATACTGGCTTTTGGAATTTGGTTTAATTAGAAAATTTAAATTACAACAAGTATTCTGTGACTTAAAGAACAAAAGAAAACTTGAATAAGAATAGTTTAAACATTTTTTTTAACTTTTGTCAACACGTTCTACATTATCAACAAGTTATTGCTATATTTACCTAGCAAAGTTAAAACATTAACTAATCCTTTTCATATATATGTATATTTTTATAATAAATCTAATTGTTTAACATATTTAGACTAAAGTCTATTTGATAACTACTTAATAGTAAAAGTTATATCACTTGTTAATTTCCAAAAAAGCCAAGCAACGATTTCAAATATATTTCATATTTCTGATCAAAATGTAATCCCTTCAAGAATTCAATCCGCCTCAAAAGCATTCACAGTATTTTTTACTTTCGTAAATGACTGCTGAACTATTTATTTTTCATCAAAAGATAACCGCAGGACGGGCGAAATGCCCAGCAATAAATATGAAAATGGTTACAACAAAAAAAAATAATATCGAAACCCAGTAAAAAATAATTACTAGAAAATAGGCAAGAAATGCCAAGATAAAATTATCAAGTTAACAATGTATTCTGGTAATCTTTAACTATTTATATGGTCTATTTGGTGTTACAAGCAAGCTCTTGTTTAAGAATTTTATTGGTTTATCCTTGACTATATATAATTGTAAATACATATATAATAAGAAAGAATCATAATGATGATGTCGTTTCAAACAATTTCTTACAATCTTGTAAACTCAAAGACAAGAAATAACAACTAAATTTTTTTTTACTTATTAAGTATAACTAAATAAACAAAGGTATGTAAAAAATATTGTTATGAAAAACTTTAGTGATACAGGTATATAAATATGTTTACTTCGAATTTCAGTTTTCAACAAGAATAGTGTTTTGTTGCTTCTAAATTTTACTGTGAAACATTCTTTTATTCGAAAATAAAAATTATTATTATGGTTTCCCACAGATTTTGGCAACAACATCGCATAATCTTTTTTCATTTTAATGTGGTTTATTTTCATTGAAATATTTTTCATCTATATACACCAATTTTTTTGATTATCGGTTCGAGTGTCATCGGGCTAAGAAATCTCCATAGAAAATTAAATACTATGGAGGTTAGCGACATATTTAATAACGTAGGATGAGCGATAGCTTCGCCACTAATTCAATGGACACTGAATAAGACATCAATATTGCGATTGCTTTGAAGACAATACCAATGTTAGTTGTTTGAGTCTAAAGATTATGTCATTGAAACATATGATGCCAAGAAACACGAAAATTTTTGCATTCGAAAAATGACAATATGGTTGATACCTTGTCTAGGTAATAAAAACAAATCCATTGTTTTCATTAAAATAAGAATATTCACATTTATATATATACGGTTTAAGTTTTATCTATAAGATATATTCATTTCTTCAAGGTTTTTACTAACTAAATTTTTAAATTTTTTTATTCTAGCTTTCAAAAAGTTCCTTTTATATAACAACAAATACATCTCATATAATGAAATTCACATCTAGTACTTTAGCTGCCGTATCATTATTAGGCTCTAGTATAACTGTATTATCCAGTAGTGTACAGGATGACCAAGGATGTACTACAACCCTTAAGAGTCGTCATAATCATAAAAGGGCTGTAGCCGTCGAGTATGTCTATGAAACTGTAACGGTTGATTCAAATGGAAATACAATTAACAAAGAAGTAGAACATACTACATCCACAACCGCATCTTCATCTTCAATATATTTTGACCAACAATCATCAAATAAAGTGACAACTTCTACGACATCAACTTTATCTCCTTCCGCTTCCACCACCTCTAGTTCTACATCCATCCCAAAGTTATCCACTTCATCCACTTTGCAAACCTCTATTATATCAACTGCTTCCCCTACTTCAGCTACTTCCACTACTTCCACTTCCTCAACTACTTCTAAGAAAGCAACAGAGAGTGCTGCCTCTTCTTCATCATCTTCTTCCAGTTCATCATCAAGTGGTAGTATCTATGGTGATTTAGAAAATTTTGTTGATCCTACTGTTAAATTTGAAGATGGTACCATCGCATGTACTGATTTCCCATCTGGACAAGGTGTTATTGCCTTAGATTGGTTAGATGAAGGTGGTTGGTCCGGTATCGAAGATACCAGTGATGATTCCACCGGAGGTTCTTGTAGAGAAGGTACATATTGTTCATATGCATGTCAACCAGGTATGTCAAAGACACAATGGCCATCGTCTCAACCATCTAGTGGTGAATCAATTGGTGGTTTATATTGTGAAAATGGGTATTTATATCGTTCTAACACTGATACCGATTATTTATGTGTTTGGGGTACTGAAAGTGCCTATGTTGTATCTGAACTAAGTGACGCTGTTGCAATTTGTAGAACAGATTATCCAGGTACTGAAAATATGGTTATTCCAACTTATGTTGAAGCTGGTAGTACTTTACCATTAACAGTCGTTAATCAAGATACATACTACACATGGGAAGGTCAAAAGACATCTGCTCAATATTATGTTAATAATGCAGGTGTATCTTACGAAGACGGTTGTATTTGGGGTACTTCCGGTTCTGGTGTTGGTAATTGGGCTCCATTAAATTTCGGTGCTGGTTATACTGATGGTATTGCTTATTTATCTTTAATTCCAAATCCAAACAATGGTGATACTATGAACTTCAATGTTAAAATTGTTGCTGGTGATGATTCATCTGTTATCAGTGGTGAATGTTATTATGAAGATGGTGTATTCAGTGGTAGTAGTACCGATGGTTGTACTATCGGTGTCACATCTGGTACAGCCCACTTTGTATTATATAACTAAAAATGTTTAAATCTCACAGTTAAACAGATTTTTATCTAGAATTTAGTATTTTTTAATTTGGACGATTATATATATATATTTATATATACGTATGTATATTCATATGTTTATATTCAAGAAAGATGTTTTTTAAGAAATGAGAGTGAAAGAAAAATAAAACTAATAATTATAAAAGGTGTCACAATATTTTATTTATTTGTGGGTCTCTGAAGATGCCCAAAAACAAGGTGAAGAAATGGACTCGACACTGTTCCATATCTCGTTGAATGTTCATCGACTAGTACTTTTTAATTCTTGATAAACACTAATCTTACGAATGATCCAATTGACATTTTATGATTTCAACAGATCTCACAATTGATGAAATTCCTTCTAACATTCTTTCTGATCCATATTTCGTAATCAAATAATATTTTCTTAGAAAATGAACCTCTCTCTTCTCTTCTCTCGCGTTAATAACGAAGAAAATATTTTTATTTTTTTCCTGAATATCCCCATCATTACACTTTTCACTCCGGGTTTCTTTTTTTAACAGTAAATTCGCGAAAAACTAATTTAATTAGCCGATGGATTAGCGTTAAAGTATGAGATGGGATCTGATTGCGTACATTTTTCCACGTATCATTTCTTAGCTTTAATAATTTGACAATGATCCGTTCTATTTATTAGACAATACAAAAATACATTCGAACATCCATTTCTCTAGTGTATATCAATCAGTTACAGGTCGGACCGTTATTGAACCACAGAACAAGGCATTGGTTAATCAATCATACAGGTTAATAATGATATCGGCGTCACCAGATAAGATCCCAGCATCGACTTTGCAGACGACATCATCACATGATGGTCCAGATAGGAGCCCATCAATATTTAAAGCTTTAGTGCTGAAGGACATTGGCTTAGGTGAAGTATCAGATGTAGAAAACATTAGTGATGATATGTTTAATAATTATTTATCAATAAGATTAGAGATAGAGAGGAAAGAAGTTGAAAAATTGAGACAATCAAATTTGAAAAAATTATCTTCAATAATAAACAGTTGTAATGAAAACAAAGGTTTTTCTGAGGAGACAATAAGAAAAATATTGAATATTACTGATAGTACTATTAACTTTAATCAATCACCTAAAAATAAAAGACAGAAATTGACTTCTGATCAAACTATAAATCAAAAAGGTCATCGTAGATTTAATTCTGAATTCCCACATCCTTCCAACTATAATAATTCAAATCAAGTGCAGCAAAATGTTCCACAACAGCATCAACCACAACAACAAGTACAGCAACAGCAACATCAACAGCATCAACAACAGCAATTACTACCATTAGCACCAATTATTTATCATCAGCATAATGAAACGCCTGGACAAGGATATTCATTCCCGTTACCTGGCGCACACAGACTAAGTATTTCTAATAATAGTGACTCTCATTATGATCAAAATACACCAAATTTTCAACAGATGCCATTTCAAAATAATATAACTAACGGAACTCAATATCACCAAGGATACTCTGGTATTTATAATAACAACGATAATAATGGTTACTCCAAGAATAGAACAGAACCTCCTATAATAATGGTTTCTGAACAGCAAACGAATAAACTTCATCCAGCACACCAAATTCAACCCATAGCTGATAGACAGTTTAATGAGAAATCAAGTAATCAAGCATATGGAAAACCTGGGCATAAAAGATCTTATAGTGCTCAAGTTTTCCCATTTTCATCTAATGGACCCCATTCTCCAATGAAAGGTCCTCAAGCTACATCTCAAAAAGTAATGAACTTTTTGATTCATACCCCAAAGCATCCTCCTCCATCATAGATACAATCCTTTCAAAAAAAAACATAAAAAGAACACAATTTTTTTAATTTTCCTTTCCTTTCAATTCAATATTTATCAGTCAGTATACCCATTATTATTATTATCATCATTTTTTTGCATGCAGGTATTTCCAAATTTTAAGATATAAAATACATATATAACTATCTATACAAATCAAATTCAAGTTTTTTAAAAATATTTAAATTTATGTTTAACATGAAAATGGTGTTAATTCACTAGGAAAAAAAAAAATATTCCCACATTATTTATAGAGAGGATGTTTTTGATTAACAAAATAATAAAAAAAGTTTCTTCAATGACAAGCTTTTTTATTTGTTATCTATTTTGCCAATTTTATTATTAAATGGAACAAGGTTACATTCAAACTACATCCGCATAATTTTTTTCTAACTTGTTAATTCAGTATTCACATCATCTGTATACATAATCTTTAATAATATTCATATATTCAATCTTATTTTTGTCTACATACTCTTTCAAACATTATATACTTCAATTCATCCGATATATAATATCGGCTAAGGAACGGTGTCACAAGTAATATATACGATATAGTCTATATAACATAACATCTTGGCTACTACAACAATCTACATATATGAGTCAATAGATAACAGCGACAAACAGCCGGTGAGATGGCATTACATACTAATGATAAGGACTTATTAAAAAAAAAATTAGCATACGACTATTATTAGCATTGATCCTTTGGTATTCTTTCAAACAGCATGTATGAATGTACAAAATTAATCAATCAGTCAATAGCATTTTTACGAGCTAATTACGATTCCTATTCTTATTTTTGCGTCACCCACCTTCCTTTGAGGGGAATCTGGCACCCAAGACCCTATATATTTAAAAAAAATATAAATAAAACTCTAAACAATTGCGTCCCTCCCCACCTTAGTAAAAGCACCATTTTCATCAACTATTTAACTGAGCGTAGCTAAATTAACTATTTACTCCTACATTAAGTTCCGATCGGAGGAAAACGGCAGAATTTAAAAGGTAAATCCCTATAAATCACTTCAAACGTAGTACAATCATGCATTTTCAACGGGTAATTCGGGATAGTTAGGATAAATTTATCGTAACTTTCCGAAAAAATTAGGTGGGTTAAAATTCGCTATTTTTGATTACGAAAAAGTTAAAAAGAAAAACATATCCCTGTTCGTACAGAGAGAACACAGCGCAGGAAACACCCAAATCTCCTCAACTTACAAGATTTTTTTTATTTTTTTTTTGTGATAAAAGCCTTTTCGAAAAGATTCCCAACTGATATAGGAAGATAAGATAGGAGGATAATCCTGCAGTTAGCGAATGCACTCGTACCAATTTCTTTTAAATGACGGGAAAAAAAAATAGAAGATAGGCGCTTTGGCGGTAAGGAATGGGATGGGTCATTTTGGATTAACCTGTTTAAAATATCGTAGGAAAAAGAAACGCTCGGAGAAATTGAATAAAATATTTCCTCAGCTAATAAACTGCTTTGTTATCTTTCAGCTTTAAGATAATATGGATCTTATCATACAATTGGTATATCTATATATCCATTTATATATATAAAGGTCAAAGCAAATTCTAAATTATATCTATTGTTGTGTTTAAGGTTTTTTTGGTTACTGTATTTTTTTTTTTTTTTTTTACTACAATTAATTAGTCATAGCAACAACATACACACATATATATAAATATATACAGTATGGCTGAAAAGAGTATAGAAAGTGTTAGAAGTAGTCTTTCATCAGGTGATGAGTTAGAACCTTTTACAAAAGATAAACATCCTGATTTAATTGACAATAAAAAATATGATGATCAATCAATAAATGGTGATGGATTATATAACATACATGGTACTTTATCAAAGACCAAAACAACAGAAGTGGATGATTCAGATGTTGAATCACAATTTCAAGGTATACAATCAACAGAAACTGCTCCATATAGTTTATTATCATATTCACAAAAATGGGTTATGATTTTTTTATTAACCATTTGTGGGTTTTGGTCATCATTAGGTTCACCAATTTATTATCCTGCTTTAAAACAATTAGAAGTACAATTCAATGTCGATGAAAATATGGTTAACGTCACTGTGGTAGTTTATTTATTGTTTCAAGGTCTTGCACCAACGTTTAGTGGTGGTTTAGCTGATATATATGGTCGTAGACCAGTAATTTTAATTGGGATGTTAATTTATGTTGTTGCATCAATCGGGTTAGCTTGTGCAAACTCATATGGTGTAATTATATTTTTAAGATGTTTACAAAGTGCAGGTATTTCTCCAATCATTGCAATCAGTTCAGGTTGTGTTGGTGATTTTACTGTTAAATCTGAAAGAGGTACATTTGTTGGTGCAGTATCAGGTTTAGTATTATTAGGTCAAGCTTTTGGTTCTTTAATCGGTGCTGCATTAGCTGCCGCATGGGATTGGAGAGCTATCTTTTGGTTCTTAACTATTGGTTGTGGTACATCTTTTATCATCGCATTTTGTTTATTACCTGAAACTAAAAGAACTTTAGTCGGTAATTTATCTATTAAACCAACAAATTATTTAAACAGAGCTCCAATTTTCCTTTTAGAAAGTGTTAGAAGAAGATTTAAATATGATAACCCAGATTATGAAACATTAGATAAAAATAAACCAACTTTAAATCCATTTGAAGCTTATAAAATTATTGCACAACCAGAAATTGTTTTATCATTATTTCCAGGTGGTTTACAATTTGCTATGTGGACTTTAATGCTTTCTGCAATTTCTTCTGAATTAGCAGAAGCACCATATAATTACGAACTAATCACAATTGGTATATGTTATTTACCATCTGGTATCGGTGGTCTTCTTGGATCTTTAATTACTGGTAGAGTCATTGATATTTATTACAAAAAATCATTAAAAGAATTTGAAAGAAAAAAGCAAGAAGGTATCATTCCAGTTGATGAAAAATTCAATACTTTTAGAGCACGTTTATCAGCAGCATTACCACAAAATTTCCTTGCCGTTGTAACTTTCATTATATTTGGTTGGTCATTAGATAAAGGCTTAAAAATTGAAAGTATGTTAATTGTATCATTTGTTTGTTCATTCTGTACAATGAGTACATTATCAACTTCAAGTACTTTATTAGTTGATTTATATCCTGGTAAATCCTCAACAGCTACAAGTTGTTTCAATTTTATTAGATGTAGTTTAAGTGCTATTTTTATGGGTTGTTTTGCTGATATGAAGGCAACAATTACACTGGGTGGTACTTTTACATTATTATCTGGTTGTTTATTTATTTGCAATTTCTTAATTTTAGTTCCAATGAGATATGGTATGAAATGGAGACACGAAAGAGCCATGAAAGCAGAAGTAAAAGCACAATCTGCAATTGACTCAAATTAAACAAAAAAATAAAAAAGAGACAAGAAACACAATCAATTTTATTTATTTATTATATTACCCAAGAGCATCACATGATAGATAAGGGACACTTCAACAGCATTCCCCACACCATTTCTATCGTAAACTAATTTAACATTTTTTGCATATTATGATTCTTTTTGTATCATAGAACTTTATAGAAAACAAGTTCGAAAAATATACCTATCTGGATATTTTTTTGGCCAATTCTCATCATACCAGTCTAGATCATATACTTATAGACATATAGAACATATACATATATATATATATTTCCCCCCTCTCACTTAATAACTAATATTTTTAACATAATAATTTCGAAATAACAATGGAACGATAATTTATATTGATTACATTCTTTATCATTAATAAATTAAAAAAGATAAATTTAGCCGCCCAACGCCACCTCATCATCAGTATCTCAGTTTTTTTCGTCCTTCACCTTACATCCTCCCAACACCACAGCTCACAGGCGCATTGTAGCGCCCAGCGTATGGCCTTTTTTCCTTTTTTCCCCACGCAAAACAAGCCGTTTCTTTTTCAGCGCATTTCTCTGCCGCAGCCGGCCCTCTTTTTTTCCTTCCACTCGTTTCTTTTTGGCACCGGTTTTGGTTTGTTCTTAATCACCTGACCATTTTTTGTATGCTTTTTCCAGCTAAAAGCTTTTAATTGTTTTTTTTTCTTTTCGCGGTAAGATATTCAGTGTTGAAAGTTTTTGATTTCAATGGTGGTGATGGGATTTGGGTTGTTGTCAAAAAATGAAAAAATATAGAAAAATATCAGAAAAAAGAATAAACAATTGATTTATAGTGATAAATGATATTAAAGGATATTAACAAGTGATTATTTTTTATCATTATTAGTGTATTATTCTGACTTATATATATATATATATACACATATTAAATTCAACCATTCAATAATAATTGTCTGTTGTAATATTTTTTTATTTTTTTTTCATTACATCTTTTAAGAGAATCAAACTAGATTAAATTATTATTACAACGATGCTTTGTGGATCAACTTCTGCTTCTAAAAAACCAATTGAAAGAAAAATTGTTATTCTTGGTGATGGTGCTTGTGGTAAAACATCATTATTAAATGTTTTCACAAGAGGTTATTTTCCAAAAGTTTATGAACCAACTGTTTTTGAAAATTATATTCATGATATTTTTGTAGATAATAAACATATTACTTTATCATTATGGGATACAGCTGGTCAAGAAGAATTTGATAGATTACGATCTCTTTCTTATTCTGATACAGACACTATTATGTTATGTTTTAGTGTTGATTCTTATGATTCTTTAGAAAATGTTCAACATAAATGGGTCGGTGAAATTGCTGATCATTGTGAAGATGTTAAATTAGTATTAGTTGCATTAAAATGTGATTTAAGAAATGAAGAAAGTGAAGATAATGAAACTTCAAATAATAATAGACAAAAAGATTTAGTATCATATGAAGAAGGTTTAGCAATGGCTAAAAAAATTGGTGCTTTACGTTATTTAGAATGTAGCGCAAAATTAAATAAAGGTGTTAATGAAGCTTTCACCGAAGCCACTCGTGTTGTATTAACAGCTGATTCAAAAAGAAATGATATAGAAGTTGAAGAACAAGGGTTTAACTGTACAATTATGTAATATAATAACAAATCAATATAAATAATCAATCAATCCATTAATAAGAAAACTAATAATATTTGGAAAATATAATTAAATATAATAAAACAATTAGATAGACAAAAAAAAAAAAAGAAGATCAAAAGATAGTTCACATTTTTTTTTTAAAATTTTTGAACAATTGCAAACCTTATCAAATCAAATATATTAAAAAACCTTCAATAGATCTGGTTATAAAAGTAATTGACAAATATTTGTCATATATATCAACATCTATATATATACATATATATGTATATACATACGTAGCATTAGAAAAAAAAAGATATTTTCTTTATACTTATGTTTTTCATTGAATTTCCTGTCTCTCTATTTTATATAATGGAATATACTGTATGATTAGATATATTATTTTAAATAGTCTCATCATTCCTTTCTTGAATTTCTGTTAAATTTGATGACGGAAGATCTCTTTTAGTATAATTAAAATTTTTTTTAATTTCTATTGGTTTATTGTCTATATTATCTGCAAATGAATTATTGTTATAATTTCCTAAGTTAGATATATCTACATCAGGTTTGTCGTATTCTTCAACTTGATAACTAAGGCTACCTGAACCTGATTCATTTTTAAAATGATTACTTTGATGATGAATAAGTGCTTCTAATGTTGGGGATACGAACAATGAATCACGTTTATATAATGATGGACTATAACCTAAATAACGGCTCTTATTAATATCACTTATTAAAGAGTTTCCAGAATAATTTATTTTACTTTTACTCTTTTTTTTATGTATAATTGTATTACTACCATTGTCATTTAAACTTGATTGACTTCTAGTTACATCGAAAAGGGAATAATTACTTTTCATATTGATATCAATTATACTACTATTTTTGGAATTGGAACTTTTAGAACCATGCATTTTAAAATTAAAATCAAAATCATTTATTTTCTTATTTATTTCATCAGTATTATAAAACCCATTTTTTGTATTTCCCTTTGAAATACAATCAAAAATTACAAACAGAAGTAATATAAAACATAATGTAAAAATTACTACAGAACCAACTATAATAAATACAAACCCTGTTGGCAAATTACTTGATTTCCAAATTAAGGGATTATCTTCCATTGATGGGGGTGTGATGGTAGGAGTTGCAAATGTTGATTCCATCGATGTAGATCGTATCTCATTAGCAAATTATATTTTGAAATATATATATATATATATACATATAGGGTATTTTAATATAGGTATTAATTACGAGCATTATATAATAATTCGTTTTTATATTAATAGGTACTTTTGATTTTATCAACTATCTTTCATTGCTGAAGCATTAAAAAAGCAACCACAAAAAAAAATTTCTGATACTTTGACATAAAAAAGTAAGCTCATAACTTTAAACTTGCCCATACTACACTATACTATTTAATAAATTTAAATAAAATTTGTATATAAAAAGTGTGAACATCATGTCATATAAATAATTTCAGAGAGACTAATTTATTTTGCAATAAAAGTAAATGCGTTTTTAATCATCACCAATAAACATAATAAAAAAACATTCTGTATTCTGACACCCTAAACAATGACAACTGAACAATTATATAATATATTAGAATAACAAGAAATACCCTACTTTTTATATACTTATTTTAATTTGTTTCATTATTTTTTTTTAGATTCATTTCATGAATAATTTAAAATTAAAAGATTATACAAAATGGTAATAAAAAATGTTATAAGTACATCTTTTAGAGCAACAACGTTCAATGAACCAGTCACAATGGCTACTAATTATTGTAGAACTAATGTAACAAGAATATATACATTACCATTTATGAGTTACTCCGTATATCATAGTATTGCTTAATTTAGACTTTTTTCGAACGTACATAATATCTGTGACGTGACACCTTGTTACTATTAAGACAAATTATATCCATTTTGGTTAATATATACCTATTTAGGAATATATATCCTATTTAGGAAACCGTACAAAAACCAAATGATAATAGGGTTATAAAAATTTGACCCACAGGGATTATAGGGTTCGTATGGGAATATTTTTCAGATTATCCTAACGGAGTCAATTTCAATAATTTAATAATTAAATATTCAATATTAGTTACTTTAAGTGAATTATTAGGGCACGGAACCTCATTAGGTTAGCATTCTTAACTTTTTTTTTGACAACATCTATGAGTCAATATACGCTATCTATATATCTATTTTTTTGAATAGATTAGATCTATATTTATATTAGGAATAGGTATATTAGTACTATTTAAACTACAATCCCTTGATACTTGGAATTGCTAATTTCAAAAAAACAGAAAAATAAAATAAAAATAAAGTATTTACTAACATTGTTAATTTATACCATTGGTTCTTAAAAACAACACATAATTTAGTAGCCTAATATGTCATTCAACCTTAAAAATATTGTTAGACCAAAAATTTACAATTTAACACCTTATCATTGTGCAAGAGATGATTTCACTGAAGGTATTTTACTAGATGCAAACGAAAATGCTAATGGACCAATGATAAATTCACTAAAAGATTCTGATCTAAATAGATATCCTGATCCACATCAATTAGAATTTAAAAAGTTATTTTCAGATTATAGAAATTCGAAAGATAAAACTCCAAACGTACCACCATTAAATGAGAAAAATCTGTGCTTAGGTGTAGGATCAGATGAATGTATCGATGCCTTAATAAGAGCCTGTTGTACTCCAGGTGTTGACAAAATATTAACTTTACCTCCAACTTACTCTATGTATTCCGTTTGTGCAAATATTAATGACGTGGATGTCATCGAATGTCCATTAATAGTTGATGATAATTCCTTTGATATTGATTTGGATGCAACTTTATCTTACTTACAGAATGACGAGAAAATTAAATTACTATTTATTACTTCCCCAGGTAATCCAACTGGTAAATTAGTTGATGTTTCTAAAGTGGAAAAGATTTTAGAAGACTGGACTAATGGTTTAGTTGTTGTTGATGAAGCTTATATTGATTTTTCATCCATGGATGGTAATAATCACTCAATGGCAAAATTAGTAACAAAATATCCAAATTTAACTGTTTTACAGACTCTATCTAAATCATTTGGTTTAGCTGGTGTTCGTTTAGGTGTAACTTTTGCAAGTGAAGAATTATCAAAAATTTTAAATGCAATGAAGGCACCATACAATATCTCTTCATTAGCTTCAAAATATGCAGTTTTGGCAGTACAGAAGGAAAATTTAAAGTTAGTTGAAGAAACTGCTGAAGAAATGAACAAAGAAAAAATACGTCTATTAAAAGAACTAACATCATTAGATTTTGTCGATAATGGTCAAGTAGGGGGATTAGATGCAAATTTTATAATGGTTAGAATTAACAAGGGTGACAATGAATTAGCTAAAAAATTATATTATAACTTAGCTACTATTTCAAAGGTCGTCGTTAGATTTAGAGGGACAGAATTAGGATGTCAAGGTTGTGTAAGGATCACAATTGGTACCCCAAAAGAGAACAATTTCTTAATCGAAGAATTCAAAAAGACGTTATCATCTTTAACTAAATAGATTATAGAAAGGATACACGCGCTTAACAAATAAACACTAAATTAATTATTAATCTTTGCATTTATAGAAGATTTATAAATCAAATATGTCTAAGACAATAAGGAAAACATTGTTTTTAAATTTTATCAGTCTACTTTGTAAATATTTTGGTATAGATTATTCAATATATATATATTTGTAGGATATCATGTTGATATGCTAAGTTTGAATGCTAGATATTTTTTTGAAAAAGGAACCTAGTTGTTGTTTTGTATTCATCGTTAAACCAATTTTTGCTACAGTAACAGATTGGATATTATGAGATGTTTTTAATAACTTTTTGGTTTCTTCAAATTTTTTAAGGTTGAATAATTCCCTTGATTCGTTTTTTAGTTGTAATTTAGCTATATCTTCCCTTAGACTCTTAATTTCTTCTAGTAAGCTATAACGGTTAGAAGAGTCAACGATAAGTTTCGTAACATGTGGATTATCACTCAATTTTTCATTGTTTATGGTGTACATTTTCAAAATATTCAATGATTCTTCAATTAACGAAATTTTTTCAGACATTGTGCTCATTTTACGACGCAACTCATCTTGTATTCCTGTCTGGTACACCGATAAATCACGGAGTTTATTTTCAGACTCATTAGTACTATTGTCTAATGTCTTAAATACATCTCTCATTTCATTACATCTATCGTTTAGAGTGTTTAATTTTTCTTGCTTCAATTTGGTAGATTTTTCATCTAACTCCTTCTGACTTGCTGATGTCATACTAAATTCATTATATTTTTTGTCCAATATCTTTGACAGAATATTGGCCTCAGGTAATCTCCATGTATATATATTATTAAGCGACTTTTCAGTACGATTTTCAACGTATGTTGTTGATTGATCCAAAATAAAGGCTTTTAAATTTTCAGTATTTGATCTAAGAACCATCAATTCTGATTCTACAAAGTAATACGTTGATTCAATAGCCACGATATTTGGATCACTTGAAAGATGTGGTGGTTCGAATGCAGCAGCACCTGTAAAAAACTCCTTTAGATTCGAAGGTCTTGTAGCATTTGCCAAATAGATCTCATCATTTTCAAAAGCCTGAAAATTAATATCTGTTATTTCAATACGATCTGTCTGATGACCTACACTACATTGCTCTGGCTTTTCAACTTGTGTATCTTTATCAAACACTAATCTTGGTTCTGTTTGAATTTCTGCATCAACAGTTTGTAATTGTGAATCAACTCCCACATCTATCATCGATTCTGTTTGCTCAATAATGCTATCTGAATCAATCGATTTATTTTGACTAACAATATATTTTTCAGTATCAGCTATATCTGATTCTTCTTCTTCTTCTTCTTCTTCCTCTTCCTCTTCTTCTTCTTCCTCCTCTTCTTCTTCTCCTTCTTCTTCGATGAGGTTGTCGGTAAGATCTTCTTTGCTATTTTCTTCTATGTCAGATGTGTTATCAGATCCTATAAGCTCTCCATTTTCAACAAACTCAGTTACTTTATTTATGTCTTCTTCATCATTTTCATCAGCGTCTTGCTCAAAGTCATCAATTTTGTCATATGATTCCTCACTATCAATAACTTTATCCGATTCTTCTGTTTCAACTTCTTTTTCGGATATACTAGTGTCAATATGTTCGGATTCTCTCGTACTTTCCGTCATATCATCTAATTTTTCATTTGCTTCTGTAGCAACATCATCTTTTAGAGTATCTGTGTCAACTGCTTTTGTAGGAAGTGGTAGACTCTTTTCAGATTCTTTAGATGGTGTTCCTGGAATTGTAAGAGAAAATGTTGCATTGCTTGTTTTATTTAAATTGTTAGTGTAATCAGAAAACGGTGACGATTCATTAAGCTCTTTAGGTGTTAAGTTGCCTCTATCAAAATTTTCAAAATTTAAGTCCTTATCAGAAATATTTGCTGTTTGTTTTATTTTATCTGCTAGAGAAGATATCGAAAATGAAGGCTTGTTTTGCTCACTTTTCTCTAGTTCATTATTAGAGTCATTTGTTTTTAAAATATCCGTTGAGCCAGCTGTACTAGGTTGGGCAGTTGCTTGTTCAATAGTTGAGTCGGTTAAATTAACTGAATCATCGGATGCACTATCCGATATATTTCCTCCTTCGGTTGAGCTGCTTGTCGATTCTTCTAAACCATCCACTTCCACTGGAACTGCATCACGCATATTGTTATCAAATAAACCGGACTTATTATTATCTGTTCCTTCAAAAGTCATCTTCGCGAATGGAGATTCTAGTTTAGAAGAGCCTAAGAACGGATTTGCAACTTCTGAATTCTTCTCAGAGTTAATCAAATTTTTATTTTGTAAAAATGATGGACTGTCTTTGTTAGAAAGAGAACCGAACGAGGATGCTCCAAATGCAGACTTACTAAAGGAATTTTCTTTCTGTTCTGTATTTTGATCAAAATTAGATGATATATGCTTAGATTTCGCGTTTGATGGTTCGCTTTCTACATCTCTTGAAGCTGACGAGGACCCAAATGACGTAGAGCCAAATGATGGCTTTCCAAATGCAAATGGTGAATCTGAAGTTTTAGACTCTGTTGAACCAAATGAAGGTTTTCCAAACGGAGAATCTGAAGGTTTAGAATCTGTTGAACCAAATGCTGGTGTTCCAAAAGAAGGTTTTCCAAACGGAGAATCTGAAGGCTTAGAATCTGTTGAACCAAATGCTGATGTTCCAAAAGAAGGTTTTCCGAATGGAGAATCTGAAGTCTTAGATTCTATTGAACCAAATGAAGGCTTTCCAAATGGAGAGTCCGTTGCTGTTGTTGTGGAACCAAATGCTGATGTTCCAAAAGAAGATTTTCCAAATGGAGAATCTGAAGTCTTAGATTCTACTGAACCAAATGAAGGCTTTCCAAATGGAGAGTCCGTTGCTGTTGTTGTGGAACCAAATGCTGATGTTCCAAAAGAAGATTTTCCAAATGGAGAATCTGAAGTCTTAGATTCTACTGAACCAAATGAAGGCTTTCCAAATGGAGAGTCCGTTGCTGTTGTTGTGGAACCAAATGCTGGTGTTCCAAAAGAAGGCTTTCCAAACGGAGAATCTGTTGCTGTTTTGGAATCAAATGCTGATGTTCCAAAAGAAGATTTTCCGAATGGAGAATCTGAAGTCTTAGATTCTACTGAACCAAATGAAGGCTTTCCAAATGGAGAGTCCGTTGCTGTTGTTGTGGAACCAAATGCTGGTGTTCCAAAAGAAGGCTTTCCAAACGGAGAATCTGTTGCTGTTTTGGAATCAAATGCTGATGTTCCAAAAGAAGGTTTTCCAAACGGAGAATCTGCTGTCGAGTTTGCAGTTGATTTATTTAATGATCCATTAGAAGAAACCATATTTACATTATTTCCCATTATTAATGGCGAATGATTGTCTATTTTAGATGCGTTTTCTTCTTCTTGATCTTCTGATACTGATTCAGAATCCGCGATAATTTCGAAACTGGTCAAACGAGCCTTCACCGCTGCAATATTATATTTGTTGGTCTTAATCGCATTCGAGTTATAAATACCATCCACAATTAATGTACCTTCGTTTGTTAATAAATAAACTAAAGCCAATTGATCGATTTTATCAACACCAGAACAAGGTTCAGCTATGACACCTCTTGATGATACATCAATAGACATACCAATTGGATTTGTATCATTATCAGTCGTTTTACTTATTGGAAGCACTGCTCTTTCACTATCTTGAGATGGTTGAATCACCCCATCAGCATTGACAATTGTCAACTCACTGGAACAAGCTGAACCTAGAATGTTTAGTTGTGGCTGAGTATCAATCAAACCCTTTAGATTCAAGTTGTAATATGTTGGATATCTTAATACTGATCCAAATGCAGGTGCTATATCGAATGATTCCTGAAATATATCCTCAGTTTCAGAGTGTTTAATTACAAACATTTTGTGATCATATGATGGATCCTCATCATTTTCGTTAGTTGGTTCTCCAATAATTAATAAAAATTCGGATTTACTTAAAATGTTCACGTTAATTGGTTCATATCCGTTATTAAAATCCTCTTTAATTGTTTCTGGAATAGAAATTTGGGATATATTATTAAAAGTTAAGCCGCTTACTTGGAAAATGTTTATACCGCCGTTACTTAGCAGAATTACAATCAAATTGTCAAAAATATCGAAAGATATAACGCCTTCATCTGTTATATTACTTATGCATTTGTCTCCTAGATTAAACCTTAATAATTTATTATCCTTAGACAAGATCAATATACTATTGCGTATCAGGCGAGCTTGCAAAATAGGTTTTTCAAAAGTATGTATCAAATATTTTTCTTTGCTGAAATTATTACAATCAATTGAATATAATTTCCCATCAAGGGTTACAATCAATAATAGATCATTATAAAATTTAACCAGCATAACGTTTTCAACATCATCTTGCCAAATAAACAGGAAATCATCCTCTGTTTCATTTGAAATATGATCTCTTAGATTTTGTAAATCACCAACGACTACTTTACCACCAGAGGCTGCTGCAATTAATAATTTTGAATTAGAGATATCCAAATTTTGCAGTGATGAGAATGGTAATATTTCATTATATGAAGGTAAAATATTTGTTTGACCAATGGGTTTAAATCCGTATTCCTCAGAAACAATAGTCTCTAGTTCATCACCTACTTGTGACATTGTGTCTCTGTAGTAATTTGATATTGTATTAATGTATTATTCTATATAATATGTGATATATATACTCATTATCCTCTCCTTCATAATCAAAATAACGATATCTTTTATCCGTTTTGGATTAGCTTCACCATGCACGTACGATATTCAACTTTCTCAATAGTGTAAATTTTCTGTTCATACAAACACGTACATAATGACACAATGGTTATGCTTTTAGTTAAACGGTGTTAGCAATCTATTTAATTGGTACTTTCAAAGAATGATTAGAGTGGACCAACCAAACCATGAAACATATCATTTCTAATTTATAATAGCATAGTCAAGCGTAAAAATATATTCTAATAAGTTCAGCTGGACCATACGGTTAAACATTCAAAAACACGGCTTAGGATTGTCATAAATTTAGTTTAGCATCAGATAATCCTATCATAAAGGGATTCAATAATTTCTTAGAGATTTGACATTTTAAGTTTTAAACCACCAATAAGTGAAACTTCAATATAACAATCCACCACTTATACTTTAAACAAAAACAATACGATTTTCTTGTTGCAATAAAGGTAAAAAATAATCACCAGAATATATTATAACCGCCCATCACCTCACGCCTTATAATGATTTTTTAATTTTACAAAGAGCGGGATCATAAGTTTATTCAATTTTAACACCAACACATATATTTGATTGTGATATGGTATTGAATTCGAAAGGAAAGTAATTATTAGTAAGGTGATATAATTTGTTATTAATACTATTGAATATATCCATATATACATATATATATATAGGTATCGCAAGTGTAGAACTAATTTTTTTATTTGTGAGGACTTGAAACAAGGTACTGTGATTTGCATTCAGTCTCTTTTAATGCAAAATAGTAAAATCATATTTAAGAATACAGATTAAATATTTATACCATGAATGAAGATGAACATAAGATTATAGTAGAGACTGAGACCGTCGAAACTCCTGCAGTGAACATACTGAGTACAAATTCTAACGAAAATGTCAACTCGAACGTGAATACAACTTTAAGTAAAGTTGAAAGTACAACAACTTCGAGTGAAGTAAATTTACAGAAAATATCATCATCAACCGAATACATTGAAAATAATCAAGCACAAAGGAAAGATTTTAATAGTAATAATTCTAAAATCATCAGTAACAATAGTAGTAGTACTGGTGGTATTACAAGTAGCAATACTAATTCTGGAAAGACCGTAATGACTTCTAACCATGATTTAGATTCAACATCAAAGAAGCACGCTATACACTCACATAATTCAAATAACAAAATAATATCCACAGCTTCCTCATTATCAAATGATAACAATAATTCTGTGAACACAAATACAATATTCAGTAGTCAAGTAGAGGAACCAGCTCCAATTCAACTTATAGATAATAACCCACTCTCTCCACATGTAGTACAATCGTCAAGAAATAAGGGAAGTCCGATAATAATAAACTCTCAGGTTGATACAAATCAATCACCACCAATAATAAAAACCAATAATTTAGGTATCAGTAACAATCAACATGACAAAGAAATAGATGAATCAGGCCAAAAAATTAATTCAACTGATTTATTGAAGACATCTTCCTTACAGGGTATTGTGCATAATGACCAAATTGGAGATAACTTATCGTCTTCTACCAATACCAGACCAAATCCAAATACCGGCATTAATAATATCAAAACTATATCTGAAGAATCTATTAACGGCATTACATATTCATCACAATCTTCGAATTCAAATACACCATTAACTGTACCGTCTCCCTTTCAAAATGAAGCCAATCACCAATCAGATATAATAAATATTCAACAAACTTTAGTAAATAAACAACCTGATCTAAAGCCTGCAAAAATTATAGAGAGACCATCAATGCCAATGATGAATTCAAGAGAAATTTTATTAGAAGACAAGAGACCAGATTTACAGAAGAAACTAACTCAGAACTCATTGCTAAAAGATGAGTTAATTGATACTAGTGATAATGCTTCTATACAGCAACCACATCAACAACAACCATATCAACTCCTACAACAGCAACCGCAACAACAACCACAACCACAACCAACGAAAACAGATTTTTTTGCTGCAAGATTAGCATCTGCTGTGGGTGAAAATGAAATAAGCGATTCTGAAGAAACCTTTGTTTATGAATCAACTGCAAATTCGAGTAGGAATGTAAAACCAATAAACGCTTTAGATTCTTTGATGGATCCAGTTGATCAAAGTCAACAAATTGATTCAAATAAAGCTTACGGTATTGCTCCCAAAATGAGTGTGCCGTTATTGAATACTAATACAAAATTTTTAAATAAAATAAAGAATCAAAGACATACAAGTATGGGTACCTTACCAATGGGAACTAAACTTAATAATATTAATAATCATAATAACAGTGCTCTGATTATTAATAATAATCCTAACGATGACATCAGCAATAACAACAGCAATAATATCGCCATGACTACTAATGCTAGCACCAATACTAATACCAACACTAATATTAATACTGGTAGTGATACTAATATAAACACTAATGTTAATTCTGGAACTCAGGCTAACAACAATAATAATATCAACAAAATTATTAATAATAATAATGGTAACAGTAACATTAATGCTAATCCAAATTTAAGTATAGTCACTCATCTAGGACCTTCATTTCAAGCCACAAACAACAGAAATTCCGAAGATATACCTAGTATAAGATCGATAAATTCCAATTCTAAACCTCAAGACATATTATCAATAAAATCATATTCTTCAGGACAATATTCACCTGGAAAACGACATAGTGTTATTGGACTAAACCAGAATAGTCTGAATTCACCAAATCACAAAAATATGGCTTCATCATCTACATTAAATACGAAGTCTAAACAGCGTGGTAGTTATGGTAGTGTAATCCCCTCCAGAAAAGCTTCTATTTCAAATGCTGGTATGCGTCAAAATTCTGTATCAAGACATAGGATTCCAAGTAATAAAAATAACCCTATTAGTCATTTTGATAGTAAACGAAAACTTCGTACTACAGCCTCTAAAATTTTTGATGCTAATGGTGCTCCATTAAGAAGATATTCCGGAATACCAGACCATGTCAATATAGAAGATTATATAGAACAATCTAATGATACACATCTAAGTGGTAGCGTCCTCAAAAATGAAACGTTACGTGATAACTTTGATAATAGGAGATCAATGTGTCCAAGAGATAATTACGGAAATGAAAGTAACTTCGAGGACCCAAGTATTATTCAAGAAGAAGATAGTGAAATGTTAGAAGACCAAAATGTCATGGGCAATGCGACACACCTGCAAAGAGCAAAAAATGAAGGTAACCAGAGACACGAAGAAGAAGATGATGATCATTCAATGTTTTATTACAATCATGGCGGTGATTTAGAAGCACGCCCGCAAATATCTGATTATGATGAAGATGATGAATGTAGTGACTTGGATGATACAGAAGATGATTCTAGATTCTATCCTACTTATCAATTCTACCAAGAAGAAGGCAAACATCCAAGACAATCAAGAAATCAAGAATATTATACTTACCCTAACCAGCAGAATAGCTTAGATCATTCATTCAGATTAGCGAATAATGGCATATATCCTACTAGTCCTGCAAATGAAAATACCCCATTGAGAAACTCTCAACAATTTTATTCTGATGAAGCTAATTATTCACCGCATAATTTTAGTACAAGAAAATCTACTTATTCCAAGATCAAACAATGCGTTTATTTCAGTTTCGCTGTATTGTCCTTGGTATCTGTAGGATTTATATTAGGGTTTTTGCTAGCCACAAATAAAGAACTTCAGGGATTTAATATTGCTTTTATTGATAATGTTATTAGTAGTACCGATGAACTTTTGTTTGATATAACAGCAGGTGCTTTTAATCCTGGTTTCTTTACTATCGATGTTCAAGATGCCGATTTGGATATTTTTGCCAGAAGTCTGTATACAAAAGAAGAAGATTCTTCAATAAGCGTTAGAGGCAAACCATCTTCACCAGAAACAATTTTACTGGGTACAATTCAATCATTAGAGGCTCCGTTACAATTTCAAGGTGAATTTTTCAAAAGACATTATGATATCTCTTCATCAACTATTAAACTTTTAAATCCTGGTACTGATGATGCAAAACATGATCCGTTAGATGATGGAAATACAGAGTATATAAGGGAGACTAAACCAGACGACGATGAAGAAACTGATGCAGATAAATGGAAAGCTTTGATAAAGAATGATTATGAATTAATAGTGAAAGGTAATCTAAAATACAAAATTCCATTTTTCAACACTGAACGAACAGTATCTGTACAAAGGAACACTCAAGTACATCCAGAAGGTAATGGTGGATCTGATTTTTAATTACACATCGTGCTTATTCAAGGAATAACCATAGAGTGGGTTACCTTTTCTTTTTTTCCTTTTTTTTTTTTTTTTTTTTTGAGTATACAAGAAAATTTTAATAAATGAAATTTGTAGACCAAATTAATAATATACGCCTTTATAAATATTTATATATAGCATATCTTTATTTTGCTGAATGTATTCCAGTTAATTAATATCATATGTAAAATTTGAATTTCCATACAGTATGTGATAAAACGACAAACATAACATAGTGTTTACGAATTAAGGGTTCACCTTGAATTGACTAACATTCATAATAAGTCTTTATAAAAGTCATACCCAACAAAATTCGTGTTTTCAATCTGTTTAACCATTTCTACTTGACACAGTTTTCTTGTTTCAAAATTAAATGATTTGAAACATTCCTTAAAATTCCATTGTACGATAGATAAACCAGTTTTGTCAAATTCTCATCGCGCGTAGTTTCTAAAAATAATGAAATTTAAATAGTCAGCTTGTGAACTTTATGTACCGATTTTGGAAATCAAATAGGAAGGAAAATATGAAAGTGCTGAAAAATTATAGCTTACAACTATTGATACATAAAAATAACATATTTTTGATTAACGTATTATTAATTCCATATTCTTGTATCCAAAAGAGGAATATTATATAATTTTAATAGATTTAAGAGATTTTGGTTTTGATTAACGTTTAAAACTAACACCAAAGTTTTCCATTACAATAGTATCCTACATTTGATTGGTGTTTTCATTGATATAATCGTCCCATATTTTTATTGGGATTATTTTAAATTATTGTTTTTTTTTTTCATTATTAAAGATTACAAACAGTGCCTACATTTTAACAAAAATATATAAATATATACATCAATGAGTACGAGGATGTTTCGACAAGAATCCGAGACTGAAGAGTCTATTATAAATTCAAATTTAATGAAATCACTAAACAACAGAAATACAAAGAATTTATCACTTAATTTAGAAAATGCAGTACCGAAAACTACAATCACAGCAGAAAGACCATCCAATAATCATGTAAATATTAGCAATAGTGGAAGAAATAGTATACGAACCTATCATGAATCCTTAGCTGATTTACCCAAAGTTGTAGATAATAATAGTAACAATAATAATATTAATAATAATTCTAGTAATAATTCTCACAAGACACCTATTTTACCAGTACCAGCTAGATTTGTACCACCTCTAACGACAAGAAGGAGTGAATCTGCAATATACACACTTCCTAGACCATCGACAGCAGGTGAATCAGACAATAATCAGAAAAAATTAAATACTGAGAACCCATCTAAGCCTACCTTATCTAGAATGCATTCATTATCTTTATCCATTAACACAACAGGTCTAAATGATGATACAAGAAATAGTTATGATAAAATACTATCAAGAGGACGTGCACATACGTTAAGTACAAATTTGGAAACTTCTACTCCAAAGACATCTTCTATTCCCAAAAAGAAATGGGTTTTCCCACAGAATATACAAAAATTTACAAGCAGTAATAAAATTAATATAGATTATGATGGAATACAACCTGAAGTATACAAAGAAAATGCCTATCCAGATGGCCCAATGCTGGTAGTACCCCCATTCATATATCTATACTCCGAGCCATCAATAAATCAAGTATCTGATTTTGATATTGTAGTAAATGTAGCAAAAGAGATACCTAATTTAACAAAATTAATTCCTGTAGACAGTAAAACTGAATATTACCAAATTCCATGGACACATAATTCAAAAATATTCGATGATTTAGAGCATATTACGGAAGTGATTCATAAAGGAGTATTACAAAATAAAAAAATATTAATACATTGCCAATGTGGAATTTCTCGTTCTGCATCACTAATAGTTGCATATATTATGAGATTTGATAATTTAGACTTGAACGAATCTTATGATCGATTAAAAAATATAGCTAAAGATATAAGCCCAAATATGGGATTAATATTTCAACTTATGGAGTGGGGAGAATATTTAAAGAAAGAAGAGGATAATGATATACCTAATTCCAAGAAACTTAATAATCATTTTACATCATCAATGCCCTTTTCATCACCTAACGACAGCTCATTATTATCAGGCGATATTAATCCAGAAACGCCACTTGATAATAACCTTAAGAACATTATAATTGGTAATACCACCAATAAAAACACTAATGAATTTCCATTTACCAAAAATACTGATAAACCTCTATCCTTCTTAGAAAAATCATATGGTCAAGACTTTACCGAAGTATTTCCTGCATCAACACCAACCGAAAGTTTCCCTGAAGACAACTCTAACATTTTATGGACATAACTACATATTAGCAATCACTTAATAGTTTAGTTTTATATATTATATATTAAATATATTAAATATTGATTCATAATTATAGAGCTATTCTAATGCAGGCATCTATTAAGATGACATTGCACAATCTAAAAAAATACACACCGCCATACTAAAACAAGAATAATCTTTCAAAATTATTTGACGTATATAATAGTTCAATAATATGCACTTTAACTATTCATAACTATTATAAGTATCTCTGTTGAACCTACTCTAATATTCTTATTCATAAAATATGAATAATTATATAAATATTGCAGTGGTTTCCCATTCAATTCAATTTTTTTGAACTTTTTATTTTTAGGCTCTCGCTTGAAAAACTTAGAAAATATCAATATTCGTAAATACAAAACGTAGATGAAAGAAAACTACATTTCAATGGTATGTAAAAGTGACAAAACTTTAACAATAGTGATACAGTAACCAAGTTTATTATTATATACCAATCCTATCAATATATCATTCACAAAATACAAGTACGATGGGTACTAATAATGATAATGCTATTAAAAAAAGGTCATTAAGTAGTTACCTTTCAAACGTTACCAATAGACGTGAAGAATTAGAAAAAATTGCACAAAAACAGAAAGAAGATGAAGAATTAGCAATAAAAAAGAAGGAAGAAGAAGAGGAAGAATTGACATTAAAGAAGAAAAAAGAAGAGGAAGAGTTGCTTGCCATAAAACAAAAAGAAGAAGAAGAAAATCTAATAAAATTACAAATGAAAAAAGAGGAAAGCATAGAGCACCTGCAAAGAGAAATTATAGACAAATCAAATGTAGGAGAAAAAGAACCAGTGCCAAATCAAAGTGATATTAATAAACTTTTTAAAGTTGAAAAACATATAACAAATAACCCACAAGTTACACAAGCGGAAGGAAGCAGCGATATACCTAAAACACCACATGAACAAATGGAACCTCTAGTAAATAATAATGTAAAACCTAACGATAATGAAGAAACGGGTATTGATCCTAAAGAGGAGGGAAAACATATTTCGACGATATTTAATGAACAAGAAATTGATGAAAAAATAATTCATGCAAAAAATATTATGCATCCTGATCAAAATAGCATCCATGATGATATACCAAGGTCTATACTTAGATCTGAATTAAAAGAGAAATTAACAGAACCCCAGCGCTCATTCTCATCTGAAAGTAGTAATGATAACGTTGATTCTGATGAAGAAGTAGAGAGTGATGCACCTACTGAAGTAGCATCTCCACCAAGACCCAAATTAAGTAGGTTAGTAAGATATGATCAGTTAAAAAGTTTATCCAAGTCACCTACCCGCCAAAATTTTGACAATAGGTCTGATTCTGATTTGTCCGATATAGACGATCATAGAAATACAGTTATATCAAGTAGTATATTGCGTGGCGATTCTTCGCCATCCAAAGTTCATCATAATACCCTTGCATCTTCACCAAATACTTCACGAACAATTCGAAAAGTTTCGTCTTCTAAGAAAGTAGCTGCTCATGTTGGTGTTTCAAAATCTTCTAAGCCCAGAAAGAGTATATATCGTGATTCTGGTGGTAGATCAAAATTACAGATTGCATGTGACAAAGGTAAATATGAAACTGTCAAAGAATTATTGGAAGAGGGTGAAATTGATGTCAATGATCAAGATAATGCAGGTAATTCAGCTCTTCATGAAGCTGCCTTAAATGGCTATTTAGATTGTGTTAAACTTCTAGTAGAATATGGTGCAAATGTGAACTTATTATCTTATGAAATGTTCAAAGATAGTCCTTTGATTGATGCAGCAGCGAATGGCCACTTGGATGTTGTACAATATCTCTTGAAACATGGGGCAGATCCAACCATTTCAAATGCTAAAGGGCTTACTGCATATGAATCCATAGAAGATGAAAGTGAATTTGATGAAGAAACAATTCAGGACATTAGAAAAATTAAAGAGTCTTTGAGAGAAAGTACTAAACATTGGAAAGATGAAAATATTCATGTAAAGACATCAAACAAAAAGAATACGGCACCATTGCCTAAGAATAGAGTAATTGAAGATCACATTACCGAAGATGAATTCTATTGGACCGATGTAACATCTAAAGCTGGTAAAGAGAAGCTTTTTAGAGCATCAAAAGATGGTAATCTAACTTATGTTGGCTTATACTTAGAAAATGGTGGTCGCGTTGATTTCAAATCATTTTTGGAAGCAGTCAAATTTGGCCATGAAGATATAACAAGTTTGTTCTTAGCATTTGGAGCTCAAGTAAATACAACAACAAAAGATGGAACCACTGCTCTTATGGCTGCAGTTGGAAGAGGCCATATAAATATTGTAAAATTACTATTAGAAGCTGGAGCCGATATCCACAAGACTGATAAAAAGGGTAAGTCAGCACAATTTTATGCTAAACATAGCTCTATGGGACTTGTTAGTGAAGAAGAACTAAAATTAATTGGTGGTTATAATACCGAAGAAGAGGAAGAAGAAGAAGAAGGAGAAGAAGTAGAAGGAGAAGAAGAAGAAGGAGAAGAAGCCAAACAAGAAGAACCAGAAGAAAAAGGAGAAAAAGATAATGAAGAGGAAGTAAGAGAGGAAATTTTGGAAGAGAGCTTATTGTCTCAGAGTGAGAAGAAAGAAAATCCATCTATTAATTCTTCTGACAATGATCAAGAAATGCCAGACATTTTTGCTACTCATGAACGTGATGAGGATGTTAAAGTAAATGAAACTAACGAAGAATTAAAACATAATGTACATGGTAAAATTGAAAGTGAAGAGACGACAAATAAATATAATGATGTTAAAGATAAACCTACAGAGATAGAAGAAGAAGAAACTGTTCAAGATGGGAGTGACAGAAAGCCAGGGGATCATTTAAGAATTAAACGTAAACTGTCATCTTCTGAACAAGATTCATCCTTTGAATATACTGATAAAAGACCAAAATTAGAACCAACAGATAGTAATACTTCTGTTCAAACTGTTCCAGAAGAACAGAAAGAACAGGAAGAACAGGAAAAACAGGAAGAACAGGAAAAACAGGAAGAACAGGAAGAACCGGAAGAACCTGAAGAAACTGAAGAAGAAAAAATCCAAAGATTAAAGGAAGAAGAAGAATATAAACAAAAAATATTGAAAGAAGAGGAAGAATATAGACAAAGAAGACATGAACAAAAAAAGAAGAGAGAAAGAGAATTATTACAAAAATTAGAAGATGATGAACACAAAAGAGTAGCAGAAAGAGAGAAACAAAGAATTAAAGAAAATAAAAGATTAGAAGAAGAGAAATTGAAAGAAGAAAGAGAGAAGAATAAATTAAAAGAAGAAATGGAAATAGCTAAAAGACGTGGCATAAGAAAATTATATCCATTAGGATTAAAATTAATAAATTTTAATAATCATGAAGACTATAAAAATTATTTACCGATATATTATATTATTCGAAATGATGGAATTAAATACGTTTTAAATTTACAAATTTTAATTATTTTAAAAGATGTTAATTTTCTAACAACAACAACAAATGCTAATGATGATGACGATAATGATATCAAACATGATAAAATTGAAATAACTAATGATAATGAAAAATTACAATTATGGAATCTATTAAGATTTATTTTTTTAAATGGTGGTTATAATAATGATCATAAGATTAATTTTAATAATTTAGATTTAGATAGTAGAATCAATTTTGAAAAAACAGAATTTGAAAAATTTTGTAAATTACCAATGGAATGGATTAAATGGGATAATATTTCTGAAATAAATAAATCTGAAAGAATTGAATTTAAAAATGAATTAGAAGATAATATGATTGAAATAATTAAATATGATGAAAATGTTAAAAATTTTCAAAATGCATTAAATTTAACAAGAAGAAATAAAGAAATTTCTGAAGAATCAACTAGACGACCATCCCCATCCCCAACTTCTACTATTAATAGCAAAGAAAGACCATTAATTAGTAATATATCTATAAATGATATACCGATGAGATTCCATAATAGAAATGATGTGTCAAGATTATTAAAAACATCTACAAAATCATCTTTCTGGTAATAAGTTTAAAGTTATTGTCGATATATAAATCAAGATTTGTAACACTAATTATACATAGTATACAAAATATACAATTTAAATAACTGTTATTTGTAACTACATCCACTCACGTGATGTAAATTAAACAAGAAATCAATTTTTAAGGGTATTGGGATTTGTTTAATGCCCTATCGGACCCTATCGGGCCCTATAAACACGACACCAAATATCATAGCATCTACCAAAATACCCATGACGTATAAAATGACCGAATATAGAATAAATACTAACTAAATAAAGAAAATTGACTAATTCTTATTGGTTGACACTCTCTGCCCCCCCCCTGTCCCACGGGACCAAAGAAAAATAAATAAAAAGACAGACTTTTTTTTTTATCTCTTTCCTAAAAGAGAGAACCATTAATAGACAGACACACAGAGAGAGAAACCCACATATTTGCAAAATTTCCTACGAATCATATTTAAACTGTTTAAACCGATGAAACCGTGAGTAAAAGCGCAACAACATTAGCGGGCAGCACGCGAAGATGGTAACCGTTGTACGTGCTTGCTACTCTCTGTATTTTTGTGGGTGGGTGGTTCGGGTCGCCTCGAAAGGAAAGAAACCAAATATGGGGGAGAAAACAGAGGAGAAGCGAAAAAGCGAAAAAGCGAAAAGGCGAAAAAGCGAAGTGTAGGGGAAGGGGCCAGCAGCGGGAGAACCAACGGCAAACGCAACTGACTGACAATAAAAAAAGCAAAATATATACATATATTTTATTTCTCTCGCTGTAAAGTTGCTGCACAAAAACACGCAATCTAAAACTAACTAACTAACTAACTAGAACATTTACTGAATCTTGCACTATTACACTAGCTGGTTTACTTTCACTTTGACTTGACTTGACTTGACTTGACGCATTCAACTGTCAACAAGAACAAGAACAACTACACTATTAGTAAAGTAAAATAAAGATTGAGATTAGATTGAATCTGGGAAGTGCATAACGGGTTACGTTGGATGAGAGATATCATCATAGTCCTCCCCATTGTCGACTCTAAGCAGAGTATGGTTCATCCCTTTTGGCTTCAGTACAACAGACACCACTCGCTCCACTCTTCACTCTTCATAAGTGAACTCACGTTTTGAGTTTCTAAATCTTAATGGATTTAAAGGAAACTAAATGTTCTACTAATGCTATATAAATAAATATAAAAGTTCCTCTCAACTTTAAAACTTCCCTTCTCTTTCTCTCTCTTGTCTGACTTTATTTTATTTTTCATGTTCGAAACATTTTTAGTTTTTTTCCAAAACTTTTTTTTTTTTTTGTCAGGTAACAACTTTTAAAGCTTTTTTTCATTTTTTTTCAATTTTTTCCTTTCTTTGTAAAATTTATATTTTATTTTTATTATATAGTTTACATCTCATGTTATTGGGTAGCTTGTTCCTTCTTTTCTTTGTTGTAAAAATAAAAACCTTTTCTTATCCCACTTTACTATTTCTATTTTCTTTTACAAACTATATATACTTCTATATACAAATATTTATTATATTATTATTTTCTATTTAGTTTCATACTCCTGTGTTTCTTTCTCTTTTTAAGTTTTTATTATTATTAAATTTGTAAAGGATACGAAATTATATTCCAAGAAACTATAACAAAACTAACTACACAAAGATATACAATAGTATGTTAACATAAATATTATTATTATTTCATATATATGTTGTTATATTCACTCATATATGTTATATTTCCATTAATCATTATTATTTTGTTTTTTACTAACATAATTTATTACTCCCCCTACCTCCCTCGTAACCTTCACCTCCACCAAAAAAAAATATCTTTTTTTTTGGTGTGAGTGTTAGTGTTAGTGTTAGTGTGTGTGTGTGTGTATGGATTAATCTCTTTTTACAGTGTTACGTACATCATTTACTAATATTGCTCGTATTACTCCAAGAAGATTTGCACAAACTCATGCAATTTCAAAAGCTTCAATTACTGATCTACAGAAAAGATGGGAAATTATGCCATCAACTGAACAACAAGATATTGTATTAAAATTATCAGAACGTCAAAAATTACCATGGAATCAATTAACAGATACTGAAAAACAGGCTGCTTGGTATATATCTTATGGTGAATGGGGACCAAGAAAACCTGTTCTACAAAAAGGTGATGGTACTTATATCATTAAAGGTATTATCGTAGGTTTAGTTATCTCTGTTGGTTTATTCGCAGGTGCAAGACAATTCGCTCCAGAAAATCCAAGAACAATGACAAAAGAATGGCAATTGAAATCTGATGAATATTTGAAATCAGTTAACTCTAATCCATGGACAGGTTATTCCCAAGTTCAATCCAAGTAGTTTATAGTTATTATTAATATTATTAATATTATTTTAACCTGTAACTCTATTTATTGAAATGAACGAACAAACAAACAAAAAACAAAATTAATTAATTCATTCAAACTAAAAAAATATTCCAAAAAAAAAAATATTCATCATCATTTTAACACAATTTTAAAATAATAATAATAATGATAATTATTATTATTATTATTATAATTATGACTTCCTTTATTTGTCAAGACAAGCACCAGAAAAACGAAATTATTTTTTAAACTTTCTTACTCTATTATTATTCATTCACAGTTATTTTTTATTTATTTATTTAATCATATTTTTTAAATAAAATATGAAAATAAAATATACTCAATATTCTAATATAATTTTTTCTATCTTTGATATCAACATTATATTCTTCTTTACTTCATTGCTTTGTAATATATATATATATATTAACTACTTCTAAATTATCTTGTTGGAACTGTAATGAAGTTAGAGGAACAGGACCATTCATTTTCAATAAAACAGTTTTCAACAAGATTTTTATGTATAACTATTTAATTTTCCATATTTAAAGATTAAAATATGTTTTATCAGCTAAACTTGGTTTAATGATGTAGTTATAGATTTGTTCATAGGTTCATTTGTTTATATTGTTTTACAAAGAATCAATAGTTCACTATTATAGCACTTTTAAATAACTAGTCAAGCTATCTCGGAATGAGTCTCTGAAATATTTACCCGGCACGGAACCGTTACTCTGAAAAACAATTTTAATGATGATAAAAAAATGTGTGGAAGCCATCTCATCTCATCTCATCTCAGCATATAATAAATATAGTTTAAGTTACAAATAGCATAGTAGTAGAGCCTTTGAAACATACAATAACTGATATGTCATTCTCCTTTGGATTCACATCGAATGATTTCAGTGACGATGAATTAGAGACAGGTTCACAACAAGATCAATTAAACAATAATGCTCAAGATCAAATAGAAAGTACAAATAACAGTATCAATCCATTAGATTCCCCAAGATTATTGTCTAACGATATTGTCCAACCTAGACTAGAACACCTAAATGAACTTTTACAATCTTTAAATAACGTAAGAATCTCTTTTGAAGAATTTCAAACTCCACAATTTAACGAAACTTTATTCAGAAGAGAATTATTCGATGTAAAACATCAATTAATGAGTGAAGATGATGATAACACTAATGCAAAGAATAATGTTGAATTAGAAATCCTTATAGGGGAAACATCTGAGGATGTTAGAAAAAATGTTTATGAAGGTGGTTTGAAATCATGGGAATGTTCAATTGATTTAGTGGATACGTTAGTTAATGAACTAAATTCCGCTGAAACTAACTCAACATTCCCACCAAATACTACTATTGTAGAACTTGGATGTGGTACAGCATTACCAATCGAATATATTTTAAAAAGTTATTTGAAGAATAATTCAAACTCTGGTTTAAATATTATTCTTTCTGATTACAATAAATCCGTATTAAGATTAGTGACTTTACCTAATTTAATTATCACTTGGGCAAAAACATGTTTAACTGATCAACAATGGTCTTCTTTACAAAGTGCCGGATCTGAAGATACCCCTATTCATGATCATGAATTATTATTAACTACTGATTTATTGAATGCCTTTGTTTCTGATTTACAGTCTAGACAAATTACTTTACAATTCATTTCTGGTTCCTGGGGTAGACAATTTAACGAATTGGTTAAATCACAAGTTTCACCTCAAACAAATAGCTTACTGCTATTGACATCCGAGACCATATATCAACCAGAAAATTTACCTGTAATTGCTGAGACAATTTTAGACTTACAATTGACGTACAAAAATACCATACCAAGTGTAAGCTGTCTATTAGCTGCAAAGGATATATACTTTGGAGTCGGTGGTAGTATTGTTGAATTTGAAAACTATTTATCTTCCCAAATAAAACTTTTGAATTTAGATGTAAAATATGAAACCTTTAAAATTGAAGCAGGTTTGAAGAGATCGATTACTCGTATCCAATAGATTATATAAAATAATATATATAGATATATATATTCTCCTTTCAGATGATTATAGAAAAACCTGCGTAATAATTAAGAGTTCAAAAATATATTAATTTAAATAATTATATGTTCATTGATTATCCATTACTCATTATATTTTATACTTAACTACTTATTCATCCGTGCTTTTAACTGTATCAAAAATTCTCTATATGAAGGACCAGTAAGAACTTTATCTTCAACAAGGAAACTACTAGCCCATAACCTCAATTTAGATACATCTCTACTAGTAACACCATTCTTCTCTTCCTCTCTGGAACCTCCTATTACAATATACAATGTTTGATAGGTAATTACATCAGTGTGTTCTCTGAGTTTACTGATAATATTTCTTATCCTCAAATTAAAATCAGAATCTTTTAAAATTGGTAATTCACACTTACCCATATCAATATTTGCAAGATCAGAAACACCAAATAGGTCAATAATTAACTGTTTTACAACTTTTTCACCAATCCATAAAAATAGTTCAGAACCATTATCAATCAAATATAATCCATATGGTTTTAATTGTGCCTTTGTAGAATTAATAATTGGTGGTTCATGAATATATCCGTCTTCATCAAATAATCCTGAATATTCAGGCATATCATGAAGGGAATAGACTGTTGGATATATCGACTTCATTAAGTAATGTAAAGGAATCGATTCGATATTATTTATTGCAATCATTCTATAATCACTTGGTACCTTACCTTCAGTGAATGCAATATTTTTAGTTAAAGAATTTAACAGTAGTGGTAATAATCTCAAGTTAGCACAAAGTTTTACTGTCTGACTACTGAGTGAATTTTTTAGTCCCATATTGTCACAATAAGATTTAATAATATCTGTCGCAGAGGTTTCTAAGAAATTTTGAGTTTGTTCTAAATTTGAATGCTGTGCAACTTCTGTACCTTTGTGTGCCAAAAATGAAGTAATGGCCAACTGATCAGCAGATGCATATATATCTTGCAATATATTACTGGTTGGAAGTGCCAGAGTAAAAACTCTTATTTTCCTTTTACCATTATTTGTTGTAAAAAGTGTCGCTACTTGTATAAAGCAATACTCATTATCTTTTACATTTTCATCTATTTCCAATTCCATTACATAAGATTGATCTCTTGGCATCGTTGGAAAATTAAATAAGTTTGATGAAGCTTTATAAAAATGACCAGACGAAGATTTAACATTTAATCCGACACTGCAACGAATCTTCATCTCACAATTAAAATCAATATCCATTGATAAATGTTTTGAAAATTCTTTTGTAAATTTTGTGACATCTGAGGTACTTGCAGTAGAAAATCCAGGATAAAAATGAATTTGTCCACCTGTGTAACGAGATAGATTTGATAGAGTTGCAATATCGATATATTTATTAGTTGCTAAAAAGGAATCGATTGTAATATTGTATTTGTTACACTCTATTGTAAACGATTTATAAAACGAATCCTGACAACTTAAGAATTTATTTAAATCTTTATCTTTATTTGCTACAGCTTGAACTTCATTTCTTATTTGTAATTTACCAATTCCAATATTTGGTAATATAGAACTCAATATAATAATTTTACCACCATTTAATTTCATTAATTCTAAAGAATTTCTTAATGAGGGGCCTAATGCAAAATTTGTTGAATCGTTATATTTAAAAATATTTGGTAAATCTGTTAATAATTTAATGATATTTTTTTTACATTTTTTAATTGAAACTAACAAATTAGTAGATGCTGGAATAAAAGGATCACTTAAATCTGTTATATCCAACATTCTTATTGATTGTACTGGTTGTTTTGAATCTGTTTTATCTTCTGGGATTTGAAAATGATGTATATTGTTATCGACACAAATAATTGAAATCAAAGTATTTGCTGAATCATAATTTGGAATATCATCTAAAGTTTCAATAATTGTGTTTATTGATGTAATTAAAAATCCATTTTGAAATGAATTATATGATACATCAATAATAAATGTATAAATAAATGGTTTTATTTCTGATGAATCTAATTTAATTGGTGAATAACCATTTGGTTCTAAATATTCCATCATTGCAAAATTTAATTCTGGTTTATTTTTAATATTTTCAATATAAAGTTGTTCATATTGATATTGATATTGATTTTGAGATTCTTCGATATTATTATTTTCATTCTTTTTAAAATATTCGATTGGGAAATTATTGATAGTATTACAAAAATTACAAGTCCAAAAATTAATATTTGAATTACAAATTTTAGTAAATGGATTAATGTATGCCAAGCATCTTCTACATCTATTCACTAATCCATCTGAATTTATTGGTATTAAATCATCTTGTAATGAATCATTTAAATATTGATATGGTTTAATTATTATTGCTAATGGTAAATTTAATTTTTCCAAAATTAAATTTGAACTTGGTATTTTATTTAATGTACAACGTAAATAATCAGAAGACGTATTTGAATATTTTGTTGAATTAAAATTCAATAAATTTTCTGGAATTAATAATTGTGATGATGATAATTTAGTTGTAAAAATATCATTAATTGGTGGTAATGCAATTAAATCTTTTATTAAATCAATTGATTCTAAATTTTCTTCTGTTGACATTTGATCATTTGTTGTTATTGATAATCTTTCAGTTGATTTACAATAATCATTTATATTATTAACAGAATAATTATTAGTATATTCTGATGGTGAATTTAATTCACTGTTATTAACATTATTATTATTATCATTAATTTTTTTAGAAAAAATAAAATTATTCAAATTATTTGAAAAATTTTCAATTTCTTTACTAAGTTCATTTACAATTGAACCTCTAGGAATATTATTATTATTATTATAATAATTTTGTTGATAATTTTGTTGATAATTTTGTTGATAATTTGTTATCGAAGCGTCTTTGTTGCTGTTGTTGTAAAGAAATATTGTTATTTGTATTAGTATATACATTTTGAACCAGTTCTGGATAAACTCTTCTCTTACTACGTGTCATATTGTGAATATATAATAATATGGTTATATGATATTTTCAATGATATGATTTATAAAATGATATTATTTAATAAAAGATAAGCGACAGTAAAAAAAAAATTTTGTATCGAAACCAATTATATGACAAAGCTAAAATATGAAAAACAAACAAACACAAGCTTAGAAAGGAGATACCACACGGAATGTAGATCTTATTTATATGAATATATTTTTCAACAATTCATAATTGGAATAAGAAGGAAAGTTTTGGAATCTCATGAACTTTTTTCACTAAAATGTATATATTTTTTCTTGTCAATATAACCACAAAAACGAAAGTAAGTAATAATCAAATAAAAAAAAAACGTTACGCTACCAATATATTCTAACGTCATCATCATGTATAACAAATAAATAAATATACCATTGACTAATAAGATTGCAAAATGATTACATCACCCAAATCATTTTAACTTATTTTAAAATTGACTACCGATACATTATTCTTGGCAAAGGATAAACACATTTAATTTAATTTAATTTAATTTTATTGCATTGAATTCATTGCACAAGAATTGAAATTCAATATACCAATTGGGACAATATCCATACTTTCACTCCTTTTTATGATTTCCCCCATGTACATTGTTTTTATTTCAAATAGAAAAGAAAGAGAGAGAGGATTTGCAGTAGAACAGATCTAGTCTGCCATGATATCCCTGCCGCCACCCTCTCTCTCTCTCTGTAAAATGTCCACATATACATACGCGAATATATATATATACATATATACATTTTTTAACCAAGTGAACCATTGCCTCTGAGAATCAAACTGTGTCATAATGGCACATAGAGAAATACTTACTATATTAGTTAGTTTGAAGAAAATCAAGAAGGAATTGCAAAACCCTTTTCACCAATTCCGAATAATTCCGATTAATATCAAATCCTTTTTCTGTTTGTTTGTCTTTTTAAAAAAGAACGGAGACAACTTGGGTGTGGTAGAGTGGAGTGGAGTGGATATGCGATAGATAACAAAGGAAGACAAAGACACATCACTTGTCTTGGGACAAATTGTGAGTATAATCATTGTTTTTGCTTTTTTTTGTACTAGAATATTACAAAAAGGAATAATATATGCTATTAGAGATTTTTTATATCCTCTGTTGTAATTTATTGTCACAGACCCTTTCCGAAACACTATCTGGGAAATCTATCATTCTCATTCTGGTAGTTGACGTACCGTTATGTAATGCAATGTAGTATACAATATTATATGCATGTATTTATTACAATATATTGTAATAAATAATAATAATAATAATAATAATAATGATTTCCTTTTAGGTATTTCCAAAATAAATGTCATATTGGAAATAAAAGTTTTATATTACACAGATCTAAAGTAATTTTTTTATTCAATTATAATGCAACCAATTGGTATTTGGATGGATAGGTTATATTTAGCATTATTTTATTACTACAATTGATTATCTTTTAATTATCTGCACAAACTATGTAAAATCGGTTTTGCCTATATTATATTATATGATATTATATTATATTATATTATATAATGCACGTGAATATCTTCCTTTCGGTTTTTTCGATTTTTGAATATTTTTGAATATTTCGGTGCCCCTAACGATGTGCTGTCATTACGCTGTAGCAGAAAAACAGTTACGTAGTAAAGTTTGAAATCTGAAAAATTAAGTAAGTAAGAATTTAAAATTATATATGTCAAAAATGGTACATATCTCTTAAAAAATATAGTTAATGTATAGTTAATAGAATCAAACCTACATACAATCAAAAGTATTTGAAAATATTATCATTATGTCAGATTCTATTGAACTTTTTAATTTAGAAGATAATGCTCAAGTCGTTTCTCCATGTTTAATAATTAGAGGTAAATGCATTATTAATAATGCTGAAAATAATGAAATTGCAAAGACTATTACAGTCGATCATCCACAATTACCTTCATTAACTTATCCAATTCATGAAAATACTTTTAGAATTACTGTAATTTTAACTCCAGGTGAAAATAAATTTACATTAAAGACAAATAATGGATTAATTAAAACAATTATCGTACATAATACTCCAATGTTACAAGATCAACCTATTCATTTATGTCTATTGTTAGCAAAAGATTCTCCAATGACATTTGATTCTCCAAAGACTCAAATTTTAAAAGAAAATGGTAATAATTTAGATTTAGCAATTAAAAAATTAAAATTAGGTGGTAGAATAATGCAAGCTTATACAAATGAACAAATGTTACGAAATGATTTTGGTCATAGAACTTTCCAATTCGTTGAAGAATTTGCAATGGATACCACTTTTAAATCTAAAAAGGCAATGAGAAGTACAATTAAAATTCATATTTTACATAGTGATAGAACTACCGCAGAAATTCGTGATCATGATGTTGCACAACAAAATAAAAATGCTAAAAATTCAGGTGGTTTATATGATTATGCAATGGAAGCTTTAATTAAATATGGTGGTCCTTTCACTAATAGTGAAAAACCTGTTCAAGCTGCTGTAATGTTTATGGATGCTCACTGGGATGGTCAATTTATTACAGGTCATGCAGCTTTAGGTGGTGGTAATGATGCAATTAAATTAGCTATATTTGGTTCTCATGGTATTTATTCATGGCCAACCGCAATGGAAGAAATTGTAGATTATTTCACTGATACAACTGTTGTATCAACAAAAGAAGTTGCAAATGATAATACTGAATGTGGTTCTCATTGGGAATGTTTAACAGTTACAATGGGTGCATTCTTACATGAAATTGGACATTCATTAGGTTGTCCTCATCAAGAATATGGTGTGATGTTAAGAGGATATCCAGTTTTCAACAGATCTTTCCTAACAGAAGAAGCATACTCTACGAGAACTCATTCAAACGGTGTTCCATCACCAATTGAACCAGGTACTGAATGTAAATGGCATCGTTTAGATTTATTGAGATTCTTGTACCATCCTTCATTCACATTACCTCAAGATTATTATGATCCATCGTTTCACAGACCAAGCAGAATCGGTAGTTTCACTGAACCAAGACCTTCTGTATTTCCACTAGGTAATGAAACTTGCAAAATTGTCTCAGAAAATGGAATTTATTCAATTGAAGTTTTCTGTGGTGATTTATCAAGAGGTTATATTGAATATTTACCTGAATCTTTAGGAGGTAAAGGTCCACAAAAAGAAGTTACTTTAACATTGGAAGAGCTACGTTCTCATATCCCACCAAATTTCCAACAACAATATGCTAATTCCTTTGGTGTTAAAATTTTAGCTGTAAATAGTCCTGAAGCTGATATTGGCGATTTTGTTTCTTTATTAAAAATTAAGAAAATCCCAATGAAGGAATATGGTTTTGATGAAAACGTCGAAGGTATTAAATCAATAACGTTCGGTAATACACACGCTGGTTCAGATACAGGTATCATTCCTTTCGATTCAAGAAAAGTTAACTGTGTGAGAATTTACTATGGTCAAGCTTTAGATGGATTAAGATTTTTCATGAAAGATTCCAATGAATTATTCGGTTTTGAATCTAGAATGTTTTCAGATTTTGAATTAGGTGAAGATGAATCAATCACTGGTTTTAATGTAAGATCAGGTCAATGGGTCGATGCTATTCAAGTATTAACAAGTAAGGGCCGTAAATCGGAAATGTTCGGTAATGTTACTGGAGGCGGATTGGGTTTGTTAGCACCACCTCCTGGCCATTCTATCGTAGGCATGCATGGTAGAACTGAACAATGGGTTCAAGGTGTTGGTATTGTCTATGGTGAACTATGATAATGTTTCGATACATGTATACTTATATAATTTTATAAATAAACTTTTATATTTTCATTAATTTTTATATACACAATATGTAGTAAATTTATAGTCATTTCTTTTGAAAATTCTGCGAAAACTTCTTTTGTGGTATATACATTATATATGTATTGTCATTAAATGTTGATTTAATCGCTATCTGATTCATCATTTGCAGCCGATGCTTTCAACTTTGCCAATTTTTTTTCAAGTTCTGTTATTTCAAAATGATGCCCTAACGTTTCCCTGGGCTTAACACGGTTCATTGTGGAGGCAACCTTAGGTTTCACACTATTTTGCTGATTTGAGACAGACCTTGAATGTGAGAATAAATTAGCATGAGCAGGGGATTCTTTATCATTAAAAGGTTCTTGGGGATCATGATGCTTTGATAATCTATTTCTTGGACCAGGGTTAGAGATAGAACGATTTACTGCTGATGGTGCAGTAGGTACTAATGAATAACGTTTTTCCTTATACACCAAACCAACTTCCTTAACCATCCTAGTATTCATAACTGACTGTGGAACCTTATAGAAGGTATCTTTTTCTTCATTGTATTCCCATAAAGTCCAGCTAATTCCATATGGTTTTATATCCAGACAATACACACAATGCAATGGAATATCTAAATTGGCAATAATATCTTTATTTAAATTTAGGAAATATCCAAGTAGTACACGAGCAACAACTCGGTGCGTTACAATAAGTACATTATCTTCTATTCTTTCAATTTCAGTGATAACCGACCTTACACGGTTTATAACATCCATGTATGATTCACCACCAATACCAGGATATCTGTAACGTAATTTATCCGCCTGTCTCTCTGCGTATCCTTCAGGATATTCTTTTTTTATTTGGGCATATGTCATTCCTTCACAATCACCTGCATTCAATTCTTCTAGCATTTTCATTTGTTTTATTGGATAATCAATTTCATCGAAATGTTTGATTGTTTCGACACATCTACGACGCGGACTACTCCAAACAAAAAATTCATTAACTTGATGATCATCATCTCTTTTAGAATCATCATTATCTTTCTCTAGTTCGTTTTCATAAAATATTTCTCTTTGTTCATTAATAAACTTTGTTAAAGCAGATGCATATTTCTCACCACGAGCTGTCAAATTAGAATCACCACCAATACGTCCAGAAACGTTATATTCACTTTCCCCATTCCTAGATAGCCATATTTGCCTTTCTGCTAGTGTAAAGTTCAACAAATAGTAAACTGTCTGAGATGCCAAAAAACCTTGTATTTTATATGAAATTACTTTTTTACCAACATCGATCATTTTAATATATTGAATTTCTTCTTCATCATCTATTGGTTCGTAAGCTTTAGTATAATTTGTTAATCTTTCTGTGAAATCTTTTAATGAAGCTTCAGGATCCTTACCTTTATAATCTGGTCCTAATAACTTCAATCTAATATTTTTTTCTACAACTGCTTTATCTGAACAAATAGTTTCTAAGAATAGTACTTGAATATCTTTTGATCTTTGTCTAATGATATTCAACACATGTTTTCTTCTTTCTCTCGTTGTGTTTGTTGCATCGAATATACCCACAGATCCTGTACCTATTAATAAATAATCTAATAATTCTTGTAATGTGTCCATTGCCCATTTTTCTCTTAATCTAATGGATTCTTCATTATTTGGATCGAAAAATTTAGAATCTTGTTCCTTTAAACCATGCTCTTTTGCAAATTGTCTTCTTGTATTACCAACATTAAATGCTTTACAATAATATAACGAGTAATTTAAATATCTTGACAATTTGTTTGTGATAAATGATTTACCTGTTGCAGGTAAACCAACCATTACAATAACTAATTTTGAACCAGCATCTTCTTTTGATATAGTACCATCAGGTGAAGTTTTTGATTTGGTTAAACCTGGTACATCTAAAGTAGTAGGTCTCTTTTTCGGATGAGTAAATCTTGATGGTGAAACAACACCAGAAGGTGGAGTTGATTCTCTTGTATTTGAAGCAGTTCTAAGGTTATATTTTGTTAAATTATCAAATTCAGTATTAGAATTAATTTTATTCAATCTTAATAAATTCAAAGCACTATTTTCTCTTGAATTCCCAGGTGTATTTTCAACAGAACCTTTTGGAGAATTCCATGCACTACCAACAGGCGTATCACTTAATGGTCTACTTTGAAAACTTGGAATCTTAGTAAGATTATTTGTCTTTATATCATCATTATCATCAATAAATATTCTAACATGTTTCTTTTGATGTAATGGAATTTCATTTTGTTTAGAATTATTGTTATTATCTATTGGACTCTTTGGATCATCAATATCAACAGGTATATATTCTTTCTCAGATACAATTGAACTCATTGAATCAAGTGAATTTATTGAATCTATATGATGGAATGAGTCTGAACTTTGTCTACTTAATGGAGAAGAGTTTGCCTTCTGTATAAGACTTGCATGTTTATGATCATGTTCTTCATCACGAACTCCATTATTATTTGAAGAATCAAGTTTTTTCAAATCCATGGTGACTACGCAACAGATATATAAATATCAATTAGTCTTCCCACTGGCTTAAAAATATCAATGGAACAATAAAGTGGATAGAGCGTATGTATATATAGATATATAGATATATATATCTATTCAGAATTCTTCCTTCTTTCGTAATTCCAAATTGAGAGCTAAAACAAATAAAAAAAAAAAAACCACGAGATCAAATAAACACTTTTTACTCCCTTAAACCAGAAATACTCCAACTGCAGCAAAAAGAAGGCGAGTAAGATCTTTTAATTCTACCAAACTGTGAATTAACTAACTTAAACAATCAAAAAATACTTATTAAGAATAATACACAATGATTAACCACAGGAATCCACATCTATTAAACAACTAAATTTAACAAAACTTGTCCACCAACTTACCAATCAAACCTAATTTCCATCTCATCTGGTTTAAAGCATCTTCCCGTTCCCTATCCCGCCTTAAACGTTTCCCAATTTCCAGATATCAAAAATTATCACCAAACTGGATTTTTCTACATAGTGAAGAACTGCGTATGGTATGGTATGTGGGGACAGGGTAACCGGACAGTGGGGAAGAACAATCCCCCCAGGTGAATTAAATTAACGAATGAACTACTTGGTGAGTGGGGCAGATACAAGAGACTGAGTGACACAATTACTCTGTGTACGTGAAATGCTATTAGAAAAGTGACTGTGTATTTAATGTATCCTTTGTCAAGATGGATGTGAGATGCAATTGCAGCGGTAAATGAAATCGCAAAAGTAGAAAAATGTACTTGTTCTGATACACATATTGTTTTGGATGGAGGAAGTGGAGGTTTATATTATTCAGAGTATGTTGTGTCTAACTGTATATGTGTAAGTATAGTATGTAAATTGTTACCATTTGACAGTAGCATAACTACTTGCGTGTTTAACTCTAGGGTTGGACACCTGTGAACTTCATGTTCGTTTAGGGTTGGCGCGCTTATTTATGGCGACCAAAAATTTTGTTACACCGTTAAGCAAATAACCCTATTAGGTGTATCACGATCATAAATAACGAATATCCAATTACGGTAATTTGAAAACAAAAATGAAATAATTTAGTTATTAAAAATGTATCTTATACCTTCATGGTAACTGATTTGAGATAGATCATTTGGATAAAATTGTGTTATATATTATTATAATTAGTATAACTTGTATATACAAGTAGTCAAGAACTTATCATAAACATTTTGTTCGATATTATAGAACTAAAGATCAGGCATATTCATCTTATTTGATAGAAGAAATGTCGTTTTTGCAGAATTTGTATGTTTTTTAAAAAAATAAATAAAGAAATATTTACTTATTTCAATGTTATTATATTACATAATACAAGTATCAATATATCTATATATATATATACTAACAATTGAATTGTAACAAAAATTTTATTTATTTTTGTTTTCTTTTTATCTCTAGTCATTTAAGTCCTGGACAAACTATTCGCTCTACAAGAGGTTTCAAATGGAATAATAATAATAATAATCCTAATAACAATGCTAATAATAATAATCCAGAAAATAATATAGGTAACACAGTAAATAATACATCTGAAAACTCAAATTATAAACCATTCAATGTTAATGATTCCACAAATTTACCCTTAAATACAAGTAATAATCCATTACTATCGACTCCAAGTAGATTACCACAAACTCCAACAAGAAATGAAAGACAACAACAAACACAATCACAATTATTAACAGATTTCAATTACACACCATCACATCAAAAACCTTTTATACAACCTCAAGCAGGAACCACAGTGTCATCACATCAAGATTTAAAACAAATTGTAGAAATTACTTTAGGTTCAGAAGGTGTATTAAATCAAGCAGTTAAATTACCAAAGGGTGAAGATGAAAATGAATGGTTAGCAGTACATTGTGTTGATTTTTATAATCAAATTAATATGTTATATGGTACTATCACAGAATTTTGTTCACCTCAATCATGTCCAAGAATGATTGCAACTAATGAATATGAATATCTTTGGAGTTTCCAAAAAGGGCAACCACCTGTATCCGTTTCTGCCCCAAAATATGTTGAAGCCTTAATGAAATGGTGTCAGGATCAATTTGATGATGAAAATGTATTCCCAGCAAAAACATCGGGTCAATTTCCATCACATTTTATAGAAAGACATGCAATGCCAATATTAAGAAGGTTATTTAGAGTCTATGCTCATATTTATTGTCACCATTTTAATGAAATTTTAGAATTAAATTTACAAACAGTTTTAAATACCAGTTTTAGACATTTTTGTCTGTTCGTTCAAGAATTTCAAATTTTAAGACCATCTGATTTTGGTCCATTATTAGAATTAGTAACAGAATTAAGGGATAGATAAAAATAATTATATCCATATATCTCCTTAATAGCCCACTTATTATAATTATTATTTAAATATAAATAATTTTTTTCTTCATAGCATGTTTTATTAATTAGTTTTTATTGAAGTTTCCTTTTAATAAATAGACATTATTTCACTTATTTCTTTCTTCACCATCAAAGCAAAAATATTTAAAACGTCTGATGTTGTTTTTTTTAGCATTAAAGTAAATTCGCTTTACTATTAAAAGATGAAAAATATTAAACATTATGGTAGTTCAGTGAAAATTGTAAGGTAGCATATCATCGATGAATATCAACTGGTATAGGGGACTAACAAAACAATGACTGCTCTTTATTTAACTGTACTGTTAATACAATTTTCTTTGATTGTTTTAGTATTATATTACCTTCCTATCTTCATTAAGAATCCACCTAGAAGTTTTCTCTCTAATATCACAAAGAAATTAGACGATAAATCAAATAATCATATATTAAAATCAAATTGGAAAAATGGCCTCCTGAGACGTCAATTGATATTAAATAGTAGTAACCCATGTGATTATTCATGCCCGGCTACTAATGAGATTAATATTTCTAAAAGTGACCTGAAGGACAGGAAACTCATCGATCAGTTACATAACCATAGCTCAAAAGATAAAAGAATATTGTATGGATTTTTCCATCCATATTGTAATGCTGGTGGGGGTGGTGAAAAGGTCCTTTGGAAAGCTGTTGATACAACATTAAAGAGAAATACTTGCAACACTGTTGTCATCTATACTGGTGACATTGAAGCTAATGAAGATGAAATTTTAGCTAGTGTTAAGAAGAGATTTGATTATGAATTTGACAGATCACGTATAGTATTTATATACCTGAAATTCAGAAGTTTGGTTGACAGCAAGACATGGCCTAAGTTTACCTTATTGGGACAAGCACTTGGATCAATCGTTCTTTCATTAGAAGCCTTCTTTAAATGTCCACCTGATGTCTGGTGCGATACAATGGGTTATCCATTTGGATATTTAGCAATTAGATTGTTTGGTAATATTCCAATTGTTACATATACACATTATCCAGTAATCTCAAATGACATGTTGAATAAATTAAAAAATTCATCGGATCATATGACTTTAAAGATGAGAGTAAAATATATATATTGGGAACTATTTATGTTATGGTATAAAATTGTTGGAAAAGTAGTAAATATAGCTATTACAAATTCAACCTGGACGAACAATCATATTAGGGGAATTTGGAACAATAGCAATCCTAGAGTAATCTATCCACCTTGTTCTACCGAAAACTTAGTAGTAAAGGAAGAAACCTGGACGAGGAAAAATCAAGCTATTGTAATTGCCCAATTTAGACCTGAAAAAAGACATAGGTTAATAATTAAATCCTTTTCCGATTTTTTGAAGCAATTAAGAGAGAACGGAAACACTGATTCAGCTCCCAAACTGATATTGATCGGTTCAACTAGATCAACAGAAGATAAAGATTATGTTACAGAGTTGAGTAATTGGGCTACTAAGGAATTAGAAATCCCTACTGACTTATTAGCATTTCGCACCGATTGTCCTTATGAAGATATTAAAAAGTATTTACACGAATCGGCATATGGTATTAATGCTATGTGGAATGAACACTTTGGGATAGCAGTTGTTGAATATGTTGCTTCAGGATTAATTCCTTTAGTACATGCATCAGCAGGTCCTTTGTTAGATATTGTTGTTCCCTGGGATATTGTGAAAAATGAACAAGTTATGGATACTAATGACAATACAAGAACAGGATTTTTCTTCAAAAGCGACGAAGATCCAGGTTATAAAGTTGATAGCCTAAAGACAATATACCCAACCTTAACAGATTTATTTTTAAAGGTAGCCAGTCTATCTGATGAAGAAAAATTTGATATTTCACAACGTGGTAAAGCATGCGTGACTACTAAATTTTCTGATATGAAGTTTGACGAAGAATGGAATAATTATGTTCTAGATGTTGTAGAACTTATTTTATAATATTACGATAAATAATCAGCGTAAATTGGGATTTTATTACAAATGTTTCCAGAAATATTTATATTGATGCTGAATGTTCATTGATATATATAGATATATATTACATAATAAGTTCATAGCTAGAAAAAAAAAATAGATAATGTGGATAATTTAAGATAAATACGTATTAGCTAAATAAAGTAATCTAGCTGTTTGACTATTATTGATTATTATAATATTACACTGGTTTCATTTTTAAAATTAGGAATGTTATTGCAAATCTAGAGTTGGATAATATTAATAAAAGGTGGTTATTCACTCTGTAACCTCCGTTTTGGACTGGAGACAGTAATGCCTGGAAGATCATCTATATTTTCATCATTTACTGCATCTGCGTCATCCATACTCATCGATGGTCTTGAATGAATCGTTGATTTTGATTGAATTCTTGTCATTGGTTTACCACTTGGGTTTAATTTTAATTTCTGTATAATATATTTCTGTTTATCCTGGTAGTTTGAAATGCTTGTTAACTCTTTTATTGAATCGTACCAGGATATCATCGATTCATATGAGTTGGATTTAAATACCCAATTATGACCACGACTAATTAGACCATTTTGTTTCGAGTGTAAAATAAATTTAAAATCAGATGATCCAGTTTTTGAGTGTTCTGCTACAGAACATTCACTCAAAGGAAGAGACATGACTGGAATTAAATCTTTTTTCCTATCGGCTGTTTTAAATTCATGTAAGAAACTTGGAGTCAGCACGTAATAACCTTTTGAATAAGACTTTAAAAATTTTGACCTTTTTTCCAAGAATCCTGCTTGAATTTCATAAGTAACTGGATCATATTGGCTTTTATAAACTATTGAGTTCATTTTACGCGTGGGGATGTTTGGTGGAATAAAATTTGGATCTCTTGCAATAAAATTTTCCCATTCAAATACTGGATCTTTATTGAAAAAACCCATATCTAATTTCGATATTAAAACATCAAATACCAATTGCGACTGTTGGCCAATTAATTTTGCATAAATTGTTAAAGCATTTTGAATTTCCATTACAACGACCTTTTCTAATTCTGATGCAGAATTTTCTAAATTATCAAATGCTTCATGTAAGAAATTTTCTTCAGTAATTTGTTTTTTAATCTGTTTATCTAAAATAATTTTTGCCAAATATGGATCTTGCTTTGGTATGCCGTGATGTGATTGTTCAATAGATTCTAAAAAGACTTTCATATCAGATTTTGTCTTTTGTAATTCTTTTACACATGAATTTTTAAAATCAGATTGCAGAAATTTAATTTCTTTAATTTTCACCAGTAAATCTCTTTTCAAATCTTCTAATCTTGGTAAGACTTCATTAGACAATTCTTTTGAAGCCTTTGAAGCGTTTGCAGCTAACGAACCGTGGTATTGGTTCAAAATTGTTGGTAAATCTTGAATAGAACCATTACCTAATGGTAAAAAGAATTTTTGATTTGATTTATCTTCATTAGATGATGGTTGATATAGATTTTCTACAGAAAAGAATGGGAAATCAATTGAATGCGTTAATCTTAATTGATGTCTAACAATTTCATCTTGAATTGATGCAATTTCTGTTAAATAGTTTATCAAAGATTTTATTATTTCTCTCCAAGCATTAAATCTTTGTGCTAAAATTTCTGTTGGTTGTGATGATGTGGGTATTAATATGACTAATGGAGAACGAGGGTCTTGTTGTTGATTTGACCTTTGTGGATATAATGTATTATTAGACATTTTTGTACTTGTTAAAGAATTTATTCCTTGAAAACCAATATTATTTGCATTTTTAATGCTTGTAAAATTCTGAATATTAGGATTTTCCATCATGTTATTATCATTCATATTATTACCAATCGGTAAAGGTGTTTGAAATGTTACATCACTTGTGTTCCTGAATTGATTATTATTATTATTGTTATTAGTATTATTATTGTTATACGTGTTATTGAGTTGAGGGGATAGGTTTGTATTTATAAAAGGTAACGGCTGCTGCAGTTGTGATTGTGGTTGTTGCTGTTGCTGTTGCTGTTGTTGTTGTTGTTGTTGCAGTGGCAATTGTTGTTGTTGTTGTTGCTGCTGCTGCTGCTGCTGCTGCTGCTGTTGGATATGTTGTAAATATAAGGGAGAATATTCAGCAGGGGCTATTCCCAAACTTCTAGTACGATTTTGTAAATTTTGTAGCTGTTGTAAATTTCGTTGTTGTCGTGGTAGGATATCAGACACTGTTGAGGTCATAGTATTATGTTTCGACATAATTATAATAAATAAATATTAAAACCAAATATGATTTCCTATCCTTCTTGTTAAAATAAAATAATAAAGAAAAACACACACACAAACTGGGGTAAAATATCAGTATTCTCGTGGAGTTTTATGAAAAATAGTGCAACGTTGATGTATCAATTACAATTGCAATTACAATATATATACTATATATATTGTAATGATAATCCTAGTACAGTATATTATATGAGATACACCTGTTCTAAAGCTAAATAACTGTAATAATGCATTGGAAAACTTTTCTCGTTGTTCCTTAAACACTTCTTCTGCTTTCTTTAAATTTTTCATCGCAATGTTCGGAATTACAAAACTTGAAATTTATTTCTTCAAAAATGGATAATTTCTAAGACCCATGATGATAATATTTGTGGTACTTCTACTCACTTTCCATACAATTCATACAGAGCAGAACAGATAAGATAAGATAAGAAACAGATGCCTCTGTATATATATATATATATGTATATACGTTTTCAAGAGAGGGGGGAGGGAAGTGTTGCTTACACAGAGAAGCGATGCTGTGATGGTACCCAGTGCAGATGCTCTTGTCGTAGAAGGTATATATGTATTACGTATCATGCAGAAATAGCAAACTGGAGTATCCTTTACCAAAACTTGTATCACATAAAAATCATAAAAATATAATAATCTATTTGCACATATAGCTATCACCAAATTCCTTCAAGTAACGTTCTCTCTATATATATATATGTATATGTAGATAGATGATGCATATACATATGCACATGTTAGCACCATTGTGGTCTGCCAAATAAGGTAACATGGTTTGTGTCAATTTAGGTAATCAGTTCTCACGTAATACGCATATTAAATTGTTAATTAATTAATTTCCTGATTGATACTTCTTGCTTCACACAACAACTCACACAGTTACAGTACTTAAGAAATTTTACAACGGTAAAACAGTGGGCAAAAAAGTGGAAAACAGTGGGAAAAATGAAAAAAATGGAAAACTGAAAAAGTGAAAAAGTGAAAAATTACACAATGCAATGGGCAAAAACTCTGTTAAGAATGCAACCTAAATATTGTTTGTTTGTTAACTTATATTAATATGCTATATTTTATTGATTCGATTGTTGTTTCTTGGTTTGTATTTCAAACTTTTAAATGGCATTGATTAATAGTGGCAAGTTATTCTTTAAGAGATTATCTTCTACTTTTGCATCAAATACTATAAAGAATCCAACTAAAATGGTTTTACCAGCAGTTATTGAGTCGAGAAGACCAAAAATTTCTCCTGAATTTGATTATTCTACTTTATCCAATTACCAAAGCTTTAAGATCAATCATACTGTCTTAGATTTAAACATTTTGTTCAATGAATTGTCTATTTCTGGTTCAGTTTCATACGATTTAACCGTTGTTAAGGAAAATACTCAAGAAATTAATCTAGATACGTCTTTCTTAGAAATTCATTCTATTGAAATTAATGAACATAAAAATATTGATTACCAATTGTTACCAAGATCTGAACCATTAGGTTCAAAATTGATTATTAATTCAATTGATAAAAATTTATTAAAATTAAATGAAAAATTATCATTAAAAATTTTTTTCAAAACAACAAAAGATTGTACTGCTTTACAATGGTTAAACAATGAACAAACTTCATCAAATAAAGCATACGTTTTCTCTCAATTAGAAGCTATTCACGCAAGAGCTTTGTTCCCAACTTTTGATTCACCATCTGTTAAATCAACTTTCACTGCAAATATTACTTCTGAATTACCTGTTGTATTTTCAGGTATTGAACAAAAAATCATTGATAACACTGCACAAAATACTAAGACATATGTTTTTGAACAAAATGTACCAATTCCTGCTTATTTAATTGGTATTGCTTCAGGTGATTTAGTTAATGCTCCAATTGGTCCACGTTCAAAAGTTTATACTGAACCATTCCGTTTAAAGGATGCTCAATGGGAATTCTCTGGTGATGTTGAAAATTTCATTCAAGCTGCTGAAAGAATTATTTTCCCATATGAATGGGGTACTTATGATATTTTAGTTAATGTAAATTCATACCCATATGGTGGTATGGAATCACCAAATATGACATTTGCTACACCAACTTTAATTGCTTATGATAAGACAAATGTCGACGTCATTGCACATGAATTAGCTCATTCTTGGTCTGGTAATTTAGTTACTAACTGTTCTTGGAATCATTTTTGGTTAAATGAAGGTTGGACTGTTTATTTAGAAAGAAGAATCATTGCTGCTATTCATGGTGAACCAACAAGACATTTCAGTGCTTTGATCGGTTGGAATGATTTGAACAATTCTATTAATGCTATGAAAAATCCAGATAGATTTTCAACTTTAATTCAAAATTTGAATGATGGCACTGACCCAGATGAAGCTTTCTCCTCTGTTCCATATGAAAAAGGTTTCAATTTATTATTCCATTTAGAAACTATCTTGGGTGGTCCAGCTGAATTTGATCCATTCATTAAACATTATTTCACAAAATTCTCACGTAAATCATTAGATTCTTATCAATTCTTTGATACTCTATTTGAATTTTTTGCTGATAAGAGAGAAATTTTAAATAATGTTGATTGGGAAACGTGGTTATATAAACCAGGCATGCCACCAAAATCAAAATTCATTACAACATTAGCTGATAATGTTTATTCATTAGCTGATACGTGGGTTAATAATGCTAAAAAATTAACTACAGTTGAACAATTTAAAGAAAAATTCACTATTGAAGATATTAAAGATTTCAACTCCAATCAAATTGTTTTATTCATTGACACATTAGTTCAATCTACTGAACTTAAATGGAATGAACATCAAGTTGCTGCAAATGCTTTGTTAAGTATTTATAATGAAAACATTGTCAAATCAAGAAACGCAGAAGTAGTTTTCAGAACTTATAGATTCCAAATCACTGCTCAATTGGAAGAATATTATCCACAATTGGCTGAATGGTTAGGTACCGTAGGTAGAATGAAGTTCGTTCGTCCAGGTTATAGATTATTAAACTCAGTCGACCGTCCATTAGCAATTGCTACTTTCGAAAAATTACAAAACGTCTATCACCCAATTTGTAAATCTTTGGTTAAACAAGATTTAGAATTATAATGACAGATATATAGATAGCTATAAATATATAAATATATATATATAAATATATATATACTCAAATGATTTTATGATACTTCTTTCATTATTGAAGGATTTCAACAAAATGAATGATACTTACTACTAATTTTTACTATGTTTCAGTTTAATAATAGCAAAATAACTCCAGAGTGTGGGGCAGGACAGTCCGCATACTAAATATTCTCTCCAGACAATGATCTGTTTAAGACAGTTTAATAATACGTTTTTAGTAACTATATATGCATATCCAAGATTATGTGGGCCTTCTATCAATCTACTTGCAACTGATAGTTCCATCCCATCGATTAGTTTACATATATACGTTCTTGTTCCTCCCAGCTGTGTCGTAGAGGCTGAAACACGTTACATGCCCATGCGGTAGGGTAACAGTAACTTAATATCTAAACACAAAATTTTTTGAAATCTTTTGAAAGAGAACGACGTGTATTGATTTTGTTGTCATGATTATTGAAAATATATTTATAAATGGTATACATTTGCAGATTAAAATTATATAAAACATCGATAGTTCAAAGTAGTTTTAACCTTTTATTTTGTTGTTGTAGTGTCAGAAGGAACAGATATATACAAATAGTCGATATGAATCAATTGGGTAATTTAGCAGTATGTTTTATTTTAAGTTTAGAATAGCTTTGGCATGGCTTTTAAGAAGAATCTGTATTAGGTGTTTCTTTTTTTTTTTTTGATATCTGGGTGTTTTGAAATCAATTGACATTAAATTTATTATTGTTGTTATTATGTTTTTTTTGTTATGTTCTAGTCATACCATTATCAATAAAATTAATTGCATATACACGGACTTTTCATTATTAGTTTCTTTGTTACTAACATGATTTTTTTTTTTTTTAATGGTAATATGATGCTTAAGTATTTGCATTTATTATTATTAGATTGTTCCATTCATATAGCAACTTTCTCGTTTTACTGAAAACTTGTCGATAGAAAATATTAAAGCTGAATTTTCATCTTTACAATCAAGATTATCTTCTATTCGTCCACCTCAAGAATTTTTCAACTATAAAAACATCTCAAAACCAAAAAATTTTAGTGAAATTCAAGCTAGAGTTGCTTATAATTTGAAATACTATTCTAGTAATTATGCTTTGATCGTTGGTTGTTTAAGTGTTTACACATTATTAACTAACTTGTTATTATTGTTTGTAATCATTTTGGTATTTTTTGGTATCACTGGTATAAATAAATTACAAGGGGAAGATTTATTGACTCCATTCGGTGCATTAAAAACATCTCAATTATATACAGCTTTGTTATGTATCGCTGTACCATTAGGTTTCGCCGCTTCACCAATTTCAACATTGATGTGGCTAATTGGTGCTTCAGGTGTCACCGTATTAGGCCATGCTGCTTTCATAGAAAAGCCAATTGAAACTGTTTTCGAAGAAGAAACTGTTTAATTTTAACAATTATATATATATATTATATTATACTATATAAATATAGATTTATTATACCTTTATCATATGTAATTCTATAAAATAAAAAAAAACATTCAATAAATCTAATTTTACAAGTAAGGTTGACGATACTTTACCATTCAATTAGATAAAAAAAAACGGAACTACAGTAAAATTGAATAGAAAATGTAAAGATTTCTCTTACACAAGAAAGACTCAGAGTAGGTAATCAATCATTTATCAAAAAAGCTTATTATTTTCTTAATTCGAAATAAGCAAATGACAAGAAAAGAATAGGACAGTGATTAGATTTTTAAGACTAAAATTGACTACGAGGAAATATTACATCTATATAACAAAACTCATGATTCCTAATTAGGTTTTATATCAAACATATATGCTAACTCTTTTAAGAAAATGAGGCCTTTTTAAAATACATATTTGATATTCTCTGTAGTCGTTAACATAAAAAGGCGGTTAAATTTTCGGATGTACTAAAAAGCCCGTCTGTAATTGATAACTAATTGCTTATTTTTGAGTATAAATATAAATTCAGGGACAGTTACATAGAATAAAGATAATCCTTACTTCGGAAGATTTTATACAATTGATACATATTTTTATTAAATTTATAGGCTGAATATAATTACTTGTAAAGAATCCGGTTATTCTCTGAGCTGTATGTTCTCTTATTATAACCATTCGAGTTGAAATAAAACAAAGTTCCTTATTCAAGGAGAAAAAACTGCCGTTTACGGTATCTTGGCCCTTTACACATTTAATTAATCAGGTTGAAATTATGTATATTATTGTGTGTTTTGAGTTAAATTATTTCGAACACTCTATTTATTTGAATTTTTTTGACTAAGGTTAAATGAGCATCAGTACTCTTTTGTATATAAGGAACGTCAGGTAGTCATACAATCGGTCTAACCGTAAGTTCTATACGATTGTTAATAATAACACATCCTCTATTTTGTGATATATGTGTTATTAAGCATTTTAAAAGTTATTTATTACGGTCTTTCTTTTAAAATAACTATATTTTTATATTTTATAAAAGAATTATTCGCAGAATGCACAGACTGAACATTACATATATATTTCAATATTTGCATCCCAAAAAATAATGTCGTCTGTACAATCACCTAAACCCACGTCTCTGAAATCAATTGTAGAAGTAATATTCGGATCTGACTTTTCAGAAGGTTCATTAACAGAAACAGAACTTGTGAAGGCAATTGACTTAAAAATTGAGGTAGAAAGAACCAAACAACATTGTTATAAATTAGAAAACACAAGCAAGACTATAGAATTACTAAAATTATCAAAGGAATTAGGAATCCCTTCTCAAGATATAATACATTTGCTTCCGAGTATAGATACTAGTTTACTAAATAATACCCTGAATTTAAACAATGACCATAAGAATGAAGAACATGCGAAGCTGAAACTACCAAGCATTACTAGACAAGGAAACAAACTAAATATGGAAAACATGACATTCTCTGAAATAAAACGATCGCCTCAATTAAACATACCTGTACTTCAATATAGGTTTCCTCCAATTGACGACTCATCATCGTCTGAGTTCCATCGATCTACTTCAGATCGCTCATCGAGTTCAAGAGATGATGAAGAAACTCATCATCATTCCATAAGTGCACATGCCATTAAAATGACACCCTCGAAGTCAGAAACTCCACATAGACATTACACAATTTGTAAATCACCTTCGTCTAGTAAGAAGAGTAACCATTATAAAAATGGCTTCCATCTTCGTAATTTGTCGTTGCCAAATTTTAAATTATCACATAATACTGACATTCCTTCAAATATGACATCTGTTTTTAGTTTTTCCAAGGATGGTAATGCAGGTAATTATTTAAATCATACATTTGCATTAGATAAGCCGATTGGTTTACAAAAAGACCCTACCAGAGTAAAATCTTCTTATGCTTTTAATGTTATAGACCTGACATTAGCGGAAGAGAGAGAAAATAATAAAATGGAATTTGAAAACAACCATAAGAAAAACGAAGAGGACCAAAAAACACAAGAATTAGGAGTTGTTGCATCATATAGATCTCTGAACGTTCCTCTAACACAGCTTCCACATCGTAGTTCAGTGAGGGAACTTCTAAATACTAATTGATAATAACCAAAGAACAAGAGGAAATTAGAGATGTTCACGTGGAAGACATATTTGTAATTACTATATATTTCGTATATTTATATCATAATTTATGGTTATTGGTTATTTATTATTGCTGTTTGATATCTATAAACTCCTTTATTGAAACAAATTTACTGTCATCTTAAGTAAAAGTGGAGGCTTCTCTGGTTTCCATGGTTAACATAATACTCTGACTCTTGTTTACTTAGTCTTGTGTTTTAAATCAACAAATTAATATTACTCGATACCGACTAAGGTATTGAATTCTTCTCCAGAAAAATTCAATACTTCCAATATCTTATCCTTTTCTTCCGGATATAGATGCATCAGAACTTTTCTAAAGGTAATATAAAACTTCGAAATATGAGAAAAACATTCTTCAGATATCTTATCTGCAATTGTAGGAGATGTTAATTTGAAAAGTAAATTCCCTTGTAAGTCGGTCAATGCCATTGGTAAATAATCATTTAGTTTTTCATGTACATTTGAATTAATTGTGTCTAAACTCATTAAAGTGTTTTCAACAAGAGAATAGTACATATCATAATCTAATTCATCTTGTATGGAGCTAACTGGGAAGATCATATTCAGTAAATTGTTATATAGACCTAATCCTGTTCTCTCAAATAAGATTTTCTTTTGAAGTTCTAGCATTTCATTAATACTTTCATTAAATTTCTCAGAGACCCAATCTAGAATATTTTTTCTATCACCTTCCTTAGAAAATATAGTCTTTGAAAATGGTTGTAAACGGGCATGTATTAAATCGAAACAATTAATTTGAACTGTAAATAATGAAGATCTGATTTGTTCATCTTTTTTAGATGATTGGAAGGCATTTTTAAGTTTCTTTAATAAAATATTTTTTATTGGATCTTGTATTGTGCTTTCCAAAAACTTTTTATTTATTAGACTGTCCTCGTCAGGGATATCTTCGCCTAGGTGTTGTTGGTATATTTCAAATAAATCTGTGATTTTAATTAAATAATCAGATAACCATTCTGGAGGTAACATATCATCTGTTGCAGTATAGTCAGTGGCATCAACTTGCTTAATAAAAGTCAAATAATATTCAAGCAGCTTCTCTTTTGAGGATTGAGCTAACAATTTTAAATTACTTACCAGAGAACTATCATTCTGGATACCTTTTCTTTCGAACATCATTTGATATAACTCTAATAATTGAATAATCTCAAAATTTGTAATTGGACTGTCCTCAAATTGAACAATTTGTCCAATTCTAATTTTACTGGTGTTTGAGAGTGTCTGGATAATGTCATTTAATAGTTTTGAATCTAATCCATTTAAAAAATCAGCATTCTGTTGAATTATGGAGACTGGGGTATCTTTCATATGGTTCTCTTGAAAGGTGAACAATGACTTCACAAAATCAGCTTCATTTGCAATTAATGAGTATATATTGGCTAGAAGGTCACCGACATAACGTAATGGATCTTGGGCAGACAGCATAATTGGGTTTGCATTTTTGGAATTGAAATCAAATTGTGATAAAAATTGGTCAAGAACAGTTTTAGATCTTAAAGTTGTAACTCTTTTCAAAAATTCATTAAAATATTCCAAATCATTGGATAAATAAATCAAACTTCTTTGAAAAATTGCTAAATCATTTTCATTTGCATTAGTTAAGATTTCACTAGGATTGCTTGAACCAGATTCGAAATTGTATAAAAAATCAATTAAGTAATTGAAAAGTTTTTTATTTAAACGTTCTAATGACTCATTGACCTCAACAATTAAAGAGTTACCGGCTGTAGTGTTGGATAATCCTAATAAGTAGATAGCTTTTTCCTTAATTTTTATAATTTTATTAATAATGAGAAATAATTCATTATCTATTTGACCATTAGTAATCAAATCATCCTCCACTTGATCTAAAGTATATTGATCACGAATGGAGATCATTAGCTGTTTTTTCAATTTAAGATTATCTATATCTCTGTGCAATTTATCGATTTTATTCAACATTGATTTTTCTGAGCTAATGTCTGTATTTTCGGAATCTATTAGGATCGATTCACCTATATCTTGAATATTTTCAATTGAGGTCGACAACCTTTTGATTCTTCTCACTATTGGTCTGAATTCTTCTAAAACAGTTAGATGTTCTTTTAAAAGTTCAGTTTCAACATCACTCTTTAATGTCTTTCTAGCTAAAGTGCCAATATAACCGGGATTGTTTAGTCTGTTTTCCTCTATAGAAAGTGCAGTTTTATTCTCTTCTAATGATTTTAGAGAGTTTCTTAAATTCGAAGTGTTTTGATAATTACTGAAAGAGAAGTTATTTAATATTTTTGAAAACTTTTTATTTAAAATCGTATTCGTTGTCTCTAGATTTTGTGACTTTTGTTGTGATATAATTTTTGAAATATCTAGAGCGTCTTTATTATTATCAGGAATGTAACTTGGTAACGTGTTCATTGAATTTCCCTCGGTGCCAGAAGAAAGATTAAGACTTTTCAATGATAAAGAAGCATATTTCGCCATCTTTTCATGTAAATTTAAAGTATTATCTAATCCATTTCCTAATTGATTATCCAAAAGCCCACTTAAATTAATATCATTATACTGCTCTTGGTTTTCAAATGAAATCGCACTCAAATTTAATCTAGCCACTGGTTCAGGTAAGGATTCAGTAGTGGTTCCAATCGTATCAGAATCACCTACAGTATATGCATCATAATCAATAAAATCCATCTTTGGTATTCTATCTATTTTAATGAACTACTCTTTTAGATCACCCATGTAATTTAAGTCAAACAAATTTAGTTTCTTATAGCTGTCGATTTTTGATAAATTGGAAGAAATAATCAAGCGGGACTGGGAGCATCTCGGTAAAAGAAAAGGTAAATGAAATGAATAACGAAAATAAGAGAAGATTGCCCACAGAACAATGTCGACTAATTAAAACGTGCACTATGTTCTGTATTTATATTAATGTCTATTAAAGACCATATTTATATATTCTATTTCTGCAATTCTAAAAGTATGCAATTCAAAGTTAATTAATTCTCTCAAGAATTATAATCTAACAGTTTCCTGTAACCAAATGAGCATGACAGCAAAGTTATAGACATGGATAATTTGTAATTATTATAGGCAGAACATTACCCATAATATATTTTGTTAGTAATTTATTTACTGTTCATTTAATTTATTATCATAAATCAATTTATTGAACATTATATCCAGTTGAGTATTAAAAAAAAGAGATATGTTAACATTTTAATTATAATCTTTACAATCATAAATTTAGTAGAATAACTTAAACAAAAACAAACATTTATAAGTATAACGATTAATTGGCTTTAAAAGGGGTGAAAGGTGATCAATCCGAATTGGTACTGTGTTAAAGATTTTTGAAGTTGATGATAGGACTAGACGTTAAGATGTGCATAAAATGAATCTATTTTGATACAATGGCATGTTTATATGATCAGATCTATGATTTTTCAATACAAAATTAGATAATGCAAATGAACCAGCTGCATGTAGTAACAAGAATACAGATTTTCCTTTTATAAGATGGAATTACATACGGAATAAAGAGACACAATTTCCATCCACAGAATTCAACAAGGGCGTTTCTTTATTAAGGTATTTTTCCTTCCTTTTGTGCTCAATTATTAGGAGATCAGTATATTATTGGTTGAAATGAAATTATGAAAACGATATATAGGTTTACTAAACATCCTTTTCTTCGATGTAAATTCCACAAAGTCACACTACGTATTATAGTGACACTGTAACATTCAAAAGTAGTTGAATCAGATTGTATATAAACATGTTTTTAAGGCAATCGAAAAAAACAGAAAGCTTCTATGGCCAAGTTGGTAAGGCGCCACACTAGTAATGTGGAGATCATCAGTTCGACTCTGGTTGGAAGCAATTTTTTTTGAAGCTGTTAATTAGATAATAATGAACAAAACTATTAATATATATATATCTTATAAATGGATACAATCATGATTCATAAATAAAAATGTTATATATCTATTTTACTATTTTATCATTTTGTTGCTCGATACATTTTCCTAGAAAAAAAAAAGATCAATAGAATTATTTATTAGTTGAATATATATGTTTAAGAGCAAAATAATATTTCTTGCAAAAATGTCTACTTAAAATTGTATATAAATTTATGTTATCTGCCACCTACAAAGAAAAATGAAAATCTTAATAATCCAATGAATTAAGTACAGGAGTCCTAAAGTTTAAACGGAAAGCTATACTTTGGAAATTGTCATATGACTGTGATGTATCATGCCTCATTTTAAATAAATCTTTTTCATTAGAAGGCACTTTTGGAATCAAATATGTTGCATTTGTAGTCGACATACCTTCATGTACTAGTGCTTGGTTTTATAATTGTTGATGTTCATCAATATATGGATAATTTGACGTACTGATAGGAGTATAATAATTTTGATACTTAGTGATAGGTGGTTGTGACGATGAGTCAGTAAAAGGAATGTTCTCAATTTGAGAATAATTTCTATAATTGGCATCTCTAGGAACAATGCTACTTTGATTAGGGCTTGTAATATTTGTAAATAGGCTAGTATTTGTAGTTACTGGGATTGGTGCGTGTATGTAACTAGAGTTATCTAGTGAACTCATTATGGTGCTTATAGGAGGTAATTTTTGATTAGAAACCTTGTCTACATGAATAATAGTTGTTGAAGTTGGGCTCCATGATAACGAACGGGGTTTTACCTGTAGTGAAGGAATTATTGATGATCTCTTTCTTGTATTACTTGGATTTATTGGTTGTGTTGGTACATCAACCAACAACGTCTGCATAACTTCTGAAGTTTTCGCCAAGCTTTTTTTTGTTTCATCTGATTTTCTTCTTCTGTTATTTTTCTTTTTGACCATACCTTTATTATTTGGCTTATTTGAAGAGATAGCAATGCTTGATGGTAATATTACATTTGAATATGGAGTGATATCAGAAAAATTAGTAGCTGGTTTGGTGGATTTATCTTCAAAAACATTTAAAGTTTCAAAGGATTGAGTTTTTGATCTTGGTGATAAATCTACTGAATTTATTTTAATATTTGAATGCATTTTGTTGTACATTGCTGCACATTCTTTTGGAAATGCTGGTCCAAAGATTGGAACTAAGAAATATCTAATAGGGAAACAAAATCTTAAACATAATAATCTTGCCATTTCCATGGGTAACCAAGTTCCTTGTATTTTAATGTAGCCACCACGAACTCTTTTAATTAATTTAATTAAAGTAATATTATCAATCTCTTCCTCAGTTAGTAAATGTTTTTTCCTTAATTGATTTTTATAATATTCAACAATATAATATTTTAACTTTGGTGAAACAGAATTCCAAGGGAAATCAATATATGTTGATCCTACTTCTGTTGATAAATTACCTAATATTTCTTCTGTTTTAACATGATTCTTTTTCTTTCTACCTCTTGGCTTCTTTACATCTAATTGTAAATCTGGTAATTCATTACCTTCAAACCCACTGTTCATTATGTAAGTAAACTCTTCCTTACATCTTTCTTGTAAAGTTGAACTGTTGTTAGTATGATTTATATCTTTATTATTTTTGGTAGTATATCTTGGAGCATTTGTTAAACCTCTCATAACATCTTGATAAAGTCTCCAAATTCCACTGAAGAAAACATGACCTGAACTTTGATTCCATATTATATAATTATTATTATTTAATAAATTTGTTATATTTGTTTGTGAATTATTTTCTGATGATAATAGTGATTGTATTGATGAACCATTATTATTATCATCACTATTTTTTTTATTTTTCGTGCGGCGGCACCTGCGACAGTGCGGTGATGATGAAGGCGAAATTTGATCGGAACTATTAAGTAATTCATTATCTAATGGTGATGAATTATTATTATTATTAGCAGTATCCATTGAAGATAATGGTATTATTCCCTTAATTATTTGATGTAAGTTTCTATTATTTAATCCTAATGATTTCCAATCTTTTTCTGAAACGCTGTAGACTATATTTTCAGATAAATTTGAATTTAATTGGACGTTTGGAAATTGGTATTCTACACAGGGGAAAAAATTTGAATCTTCCGTTTCAATTGAATTTTTTTCAGGTAAATCAATATCTTCATTTTTTTTCAATTTAATTGAATTTCTAATATTTAAGAAAATTTTAGCAAAACTTGTTTTAAAATTAATATTATTAACATCTAATTTCAATTGATCTTGTAATATTTCTGAATTATTTGTGAAAAGTGTTAAAAAATATAATCTTTGATAATCATCCAATGGATTATCAGTTAATAATATTTTATCTGTATCAAATTTGTATACATCATAAAGTATTTCATGTGATGACATATTTAGAAGAATATTATTATTATTATTATTATTATTATTATTAGTAGTAGTTGTAGTTGTTGTCGTAACGAGATTATTCGAAAGAGTGATAAATTATACTACAATATTTAATAGTAAAATAGCATGTAGTTATATATAAAAAAGAGTATGTGAGTATATTATTAATATGAAAATTACAATAATCTCTTTTATAAATTGTTATTGAATAATATTAATAAATAGAATTACAATTTCGAAATATGTATAGAATTGTAGTTGTTTATAAAGGAAAAAACTTTAGAGAACAAGAATTTTTCCATGAGCAATACAATACATATATATTTTTTTCTTAACACAATTTATTTATTACATGTGCGAAAATCTAATAAAACCCTGTATAATCATTAAAAATTTATAATAACTAATCTAATCTCCTAATGCCTGTCATTTTGTATTTCGATTAGGATTTTGAATTTGAATAAAAATTACATAGGCTATTAAGGTTTGATCGACTGCAAGCAAATAAGTATGACACACAAGTAGGGAAGAGGCCGGTAGACCGGGGCAGGCAACAAGAGAATACAATACAGAGAAATGGAAACATTCTAACTGAGATATCAATTTAATGAGTTAAGTTGTAAGGATGTCGTAATTGTTATTAAAAGTTTCAGGGAATTTTTTAAAATATGTAGAAAACTGTGTGTTAAAAGTATAACAATAATCAATGATACAAACAAAAAAGTACTTTCGTAGGTAAAGAAGAATGGGGGAAATCGAGTAACGAAATTTTAACCTTTTTGGTTATTTCCTATTATCTAAAATTTATTTTAATATTACATTTTGATAATAAACAGCTAATGGTAAGAGAAGGTAAAAAAATGCACAAAGGAGCCAATGAACTATTGTGTATATCATGTGAAATCATAATAAGTCTCGATAAAGTAATTTCCGAAAAGATAAGTGTAATTTTTGTACAAGAAACATTTTTATGTTACATAATAATTTGTCTTGCCCTTCTATTAACAAAGAAGAAGAAGAATACCTAAGAATGATGTGATGTGATGTGATGTGATGTGATGTGATGTTAGCGTGGCTTTTGCAAATATCGATTAGAGTGAATTCTATGTAGTACAATTGTTATATCGAATTTGAAATTTTAAGACAAGATAAAAATGTAAACATGTAGTAAAGACAAAGGTAAAGGTTAAAAATGGAAAACGGTTCAAAATGATTTTTATTCATCTATGAAAAGGTAGTAGACGGAAATAAATATTTTTTAAATTTGCTATTTTGCAAATCATTGAAAGACGATTTCCAATATTTTTCTTGTTATTATTATCTATTTGAATTAAAAGGTAACATGCCCCTCATTATCAACTATATACTTCTGAATTAGGCAAAAAGAAATAACCGGAATCCATATACGTTTTTTTACCAGGTAATTCTTCCATGGAAAGAGTATATTCCCAAGAGAGATACTACTCTGGTCGTAGGGGAAGAATATAATGCATAAACCAACAACATAAAAATATCACTCCTCATGATGAAGACCTCAAAATGAAAAACAAACAAAACTGCTCCATAATTCTCCCGTAGAAGTGAAGTATCCACCAAAAAAGTGAAATATTAAAATAATGAAATATGTTGGAGAGCAGGTGGAGCCGAGGAGAATATATCACGTAGAAACATTAAAGAAAATTACAAAATTTACAAACAACATAAGCGTGTTTTCAAAAATAACGTCATACATCTTGCGTGTGCCTTTCATTGTCAGTCAGGCGGTTTAATCATAATGATTTCATAAGAGAAATCTGGAAAACAAAAAGAACAAAAAAATAATAACAACTTTTCAAACAGGCTTTTTTGTAGAAAAGTTCTAGAATACCGGTTTATATTTTTTTATAGTAAAAGAAGAAAAGAAACCCACACGTTCAGTACAGAACACCACTGTACATCTCTCTTAACAGCAGGTTTGGTTTTTATCAAAGAAGGCAAAGTAGAAGAAACACTGGGCAAAAATGGAAACATGGCTATATGTTTTTTTTGTTCATCTCTTAGTAAAATATTAAGTTACTTAGACTTTCAAGAGGAGAGAAGGGAAACCCACCATAAAAATAACAAAATAAACATATAAAGCAAATGAGCAAATTATTACATTACATAGTGAAGTATCTCCATCTGGTAATATTAGCCCACTAAGTAGGCATGGCGGGACTTTTAAACGAAAAAAAACTCCCCACTATAAAACTCCATTTTGAGATTTTAGGACTCCCTGGGGGTCCTAAAATCGCAAAACCTAAACTCCCTCCACTTCCCCTCCACCCTACTTTTGGATTTGGCTATTAAACTCCACCTCCCCTCCCCCCTCCAAGCCCTTATAGAAAATTTTTCAACCCTGGAGTTCGTGTATGACGATATGGAAAATCCACTATAATACGATA